>CP139506.1:389458551-389550247 GCA_021014915.2 Artemisia tridentata subsp. tridentata
ACCTACTATCAGAATATGAGAGCACTCTAACCACTAAACCATCTTAGACCATCCTCAATGTATACGCCAAAATAGCAAATTTGATGTTATTTTTGGTGTGCAACATTATACACATATACATTTACGGACGTGATGACATCGTTTAGAGTGGCTCAAAAACAGCGTCGTTTGAGTCCCTTTTTTTTTTTTTTTTATACTTTGACTATCTTTATACGATGTCGTTTTATTTGACCATATAGTTTTGCTTCTATACGGTGTCATTGTGGGAGTAGTTTGAAAAAAAAAAAAAAAATGTACAAAACACAGCCCCAAACTATGCAACAACTTACCAAAATTACTCTGTACTTTTAGCTATTTACAGTTTTTATATAACAAATTTTATTTATCAAATACCTACCAAATATCTTGCAATTCCTTCGTAAAATATTATACCGTTGAAAAAATCTTCAAATTACGAACAAAATGAGTCCAATATTGCAAGGCTATTTACTTACGTACGATTTTGTAAAAAAATATTGAAGTTTAATATATGTTTTTTGCGAAATAAAGAACTTTCAAAACACACCTATACATATCTAATAACTTTAAAAACCACCCTAAAGTTTGTTTAAAAATAAATTTAATATTAAAACAAAAAAACAACAATTACACTGTATTTTAGCTATTTACGATTTTCTTTTTATGAAAAACTTTACTTATCAAATATCTAATAAATATTTAACGATTTCCTTATAAAAAAAAAATATATCCTTCAAAAGGTGTTGAGATGCGAACAAAAGAAGCCCAATATTGCAATGTTTTTTAACTTACGGTATGATTTTAATAAAAATATTAAACTTAAATATATGATTTTTGCAAAAGAAAAAAAAATACTTTTAAAACACACCCCTAGGCTAACTAATAAATTTAAAATCTACCTTAAAGTTTGTTTAAAAAGAACTAAAAAAAAAAAAAAAAAAAAAAAAAAAAATCAAAACACACTCCTAAATTATGTAAAAAATTATAACAAGTTTGCAAGATCTTTGATACGTAGTATGTTTTCCCGTGGATTTCTTAATTTACACTGTGTTCCTGAATTTTTTTAGTAAAGAAAAGTAAAGTAATAGGAAATAACATTTTAAGCTCAATTTTAGGATGAAACACTTTACTTTCAAAATCAATCAAATTACACTATTTTTCACTTTTTTTTCTTTTCTTTTCCTCCTTAAGTGAAACTCAAGAACACAACTTTTTCTATTTCTTTCCTTTTCTTCTTGAATCGAGACTCGAGAACACAATGTTAGAGAACTAAAACTAAAAATCTCTCAAATAAATGTGTAATTTACTAAAATAATGTGACATGTGCCCGCATCGAAGGGTATATATGGACTAATAACCCATAATTTAAAAAAAAAAAAAAAAAAAAAAGGTTATATTCCAAAAAAAAAAAACTTTAGACAAAAACACAACAAATAATTACGCAAAATTTGGACACTCAAAAAATACAAATATCATGTTCAAAATAGATCCGCCGCAATGCGTAAGGACCGAATCACTCATTTTCCAATAAGTATTACACAAAATTAGGTGCTACACGAAAGCTCCACACAAAATATATTATGATCATTTTGTTTTATAGTTACGTGAAACTAGAGTTGAGATCATTATACATCACATATTTTTTACAGACTCGATAAACTAATTTAGTCATTTATTTTTTTTATCAAAATTAAAAAATGCCACTTTTCATCTTTTTTTTTTAAATAAAATATCTTGCAAATGTTAAATCGTTAAGCGACAAAAAATACATTATCGCGATAAGATTTTTTTTCTTTCAGTAAACAGACACTTCGATATACTTTCAAAGAACTTTTTTTTCGAGTTTTGCTTTAGTGTTAAAATTTGCGTCTTAATAAATCACATGTGATTTGCATGTTAGGAATCACATGTGATTTTAAAATAACAAATTAAATTTGATTTTCGAGACGTAAATTTCAACACTTACAAAACAAGTCGAAAAAAAGTTCATTGAAAGTATATAGACATAAAAAATTTAGGGTTTATTAAGAACTTTTCTCTTTGAAACTATAAAATTAATTATATTAAAATATATCTATAGAACGCTCTCGTCTATACTTTCAAAATATGTCTAATATTAAAATGATATTCTATCTTTTAAATTCACGTTATGTGCAATTTTTTTTTTTTTTTTTTAATATTTTTTAACGGCGAATTTCATTAAAAACGAGCAAAAAGTTAAAAAGAGATTACAAATGATTTGTACATACAACTTTCGAATTAAAATCCAATCAAGCCACTTAAGGACATGAAAGTTTACTCCTATGTGAGATCCTGAGATAAAATCACAATATCATCTCCAAGAATGTCTTTGCGTGGAGGTTTTGAATCGAAACAAATTCTATTCCGGTCCCATATGAGCAAAGTAGTTGATTGAACAACCACATCAAACCAAATCTTTGCATTTCCATTGGGATCGACCAAATTAGCCCATGCAATTTATGTTCAATTTTTTGTAAAATATATAAACAAAAACATAAATTATGGTTTTGAAGATAAAGCTATAATCATTTAGCTTTATATAGGGCATGCTTGGTTAAAAAATAAAATGAGAATAGAAATTCAGAAACACGAAACCAGTAGAGGATTTTTATGAATTTTTGTGTATGGTAACGATAGAGAGTTGATCCGAGAAATGAGGAAAAAGAAATAATTACGTTTGATACCATCCACAAAATTAGTCCTAAACTGAAATAAGAAAGCTTGCAAATTTGATACAAAAAATATGTATCTTTAACTTTTTTTAGAACCAATTTTAAATATGTAACTTTAATAACTTTCTGAATAAAAAACATTATGAATAACACGATTTTTTATTATATAAAACATTCACGAAAAATGTTAGCAACCAAAATAGACATCATGAAAAAATATATTACAAAATAGTCTCAAATTCTCCCACTTCTCAACCAAAAGTAGTGTAAATAAATCTCTAAAATTTCCGCTACCAATTCTCCACCAATTCTCTGTAATTCTTCACATTTTTATTTTTCTAACATACCAAACAAAGAAATTTGATCCATTTTCATTTCTATATTCTCATTTTCCCTACCAAATATCCCATAGTATGCTAGATTGCTAGAATCCAAAGAAATGATATACAAAACTAATAAGTAAGTATAAAAGAAAATTGAGAATAGTGATCTGGTGTTAGAACTTGTTGTCAACATTGGAGGTGCAACATAGTTGGTGTGAGCATATTGTATGTCATGAAAGAATCCAAAGAGTATCATGCATCATGATCACCATATTGAATTTCAATCATTTCTAATCCGAGGAAGGGAAAGTAAGATACAACAATACTTATGTCACACAAGCTTTTAAGATACAACTATACTAATGTCACACAAGCTTTATGTTTGAGAATTAATTTGCACACTCAAAATTTTTATTGATACTTTACTATGTACAGTAAATAATTGTACAATATTTACAATGTACTTTAACTGCTTTTACAGTTGAGTGTCTAAAAAAATGTGTGTCAAGCAACTCCCTTTATATTTATTATCGAGCCCATAGAGCATAAAGCAACTCTAAAACTAGTTTTAAGGAATAAAAGTAAGTTTATAATAGTGTTGTTACAAAACTAAAATAATATAAGTTTTAGACCGAAGCAACGCAAGGAGCACGAGATAATAAAGATTACAACGTTGATTAAAGATTAAAGACGAGAAATTGGATCAGTGATCAACTCATTCAACATCGTTCCAACTTTCTTATATCAAATAACCGATCAAGTGTGATGTGTAGGGATTTGGTGGTCACCCGCATGGCGTATAAAACATGCACATCCGAAAATAAACATAAAAACGCCATGCAGACCAAACCCTAAGTCCAGATATCATAATCAAAGATATAACCTAAACCTAAACACATAAAAAGTGTGTTTATAGGATACTTACCTTTTTCATACATCGTGTAAGTTCCTGCCGTAAAATGCCGTTAACTGCACGCCCGGAATCGCCTCCTTCTTCTTGTTGTCACCTTGATCGACCCATGTAAGAGTTTGCGTAGGTTGATCGACCATTGGGTGGTTTCGGGTATCCACCGGTACTGCACAGGCAGAATTAGGGCTACGAACCTACGCAAGTTAGGCGAGCACGAAAGCGGGTAAGTCGACAGAAAGTCAACTATTCTACTTAGGGGTTACACCCTAAGTCGACCGGTTATGAATTTAGGAGAGGGGAAGTATTTCGACCCAATTTAGGGTTAGAGGAGGAGTGAATGAATCCCTTAGGAAGCCTTTGTATTTATAGACTTCATGGGATCATTCTAGAATCCTTAAACTTGTGGAACAAGTTTACTAGTTTGACTAGAAGTCAAACTAAAACTCCCTAGGTGAGACGAACGACTAAGCACCCCTTGTTAGGGTCATGCTTTGTCTTTTGTCACTAATTACCCTATAATATTCATCCATGATGAATATTAGACTTTAGGTAATTACCGTTTAACCCCTTTAATGAAGATATTTCCATATCTTCATTTCCAATGAAAATACTTCTGGATTTTCATTTCCACTTCATTTCCATTTCATTTCCATTTCATTTCTTGAAATAGTTTCTTATTTCCACTTGCATGTTCTGTTTAGTGTACACCGGTGTGACCCTTCGGTATTTCTGTGAAGGCAAGTGTGAAAGCGGTTGTGTTGTTTGCACACAAATCCATCAGTCTCCCACTTGTGCAAATACAACAACATTAGGAATCTTCTTTCACAGTACCAAGAGGTCCCAAACATTGAAGCACCTCACTCATAGAAACCGATTCAATACCCAAGTAGTGATTCCACCATCATTAGCTACGCCCAGCTAATTCCTGCTCAAACTTCAGGTTTGAGCCTGTCTCGAACTTCAGGTTGAGCCTAGGGTATATGACTGTATCCTTTCGCACATCCTCGATATTTTTGAAAGTACTTAGCATGGATATCGTAACCTTCAAGATGCTTTCGTCCTTTCTTGTTCTCGGGAATGATTTGTCTACCATAGTGCTTCAGGTACTTTCTCGTGTAGCCAGACTTTCCATAAATCATCTTACACAAAGGGTCCGGAAAAAATATCATTCTATCCAGTCTATTTCAACTTGGAGCTGCAGAATTACCCTATTGGCCAATGAATCATTTTTCCTTAATTCCCACCAAGGTTGCAAAAATCGCGAATCGGTAGTCGGGCGGTCGACCACCCTGTAACTTGTAATCGGTCTAGGCGGGATTAATCGGTGATTAATCGGATTGGCATTACTGACAAATTTTAGTTATTTTCGGCAAGTTTTGTGTATTTTCGGTGAGTTTTAGATATTTCCGGCAACGTATTTTCTAAAAAACAACTTGTAATAGACTTAAAAAGTTACTATAAGTGATCAAAATAAGTTTACAGTGAGTTTTGGGTACTTCCGGCAAGATTTATAGGTTTCCGGCAAGTTTGACCACCATTGACCTTCGTTGATCGCCGTTGACCATGGTTGACCTATTTGTTTGACCCAGTTACATAAATCGGCAAGGTCGGTGGCCTTGTAGCACCTAATCGGCGATTAATCGGCCTTGTAGACCTTTTTTTGCAACACTAGTTCCCACTGAACTTGACCTTAGCACACAACGCTACGCTTTTACGTTGTAACTGGAAACTAAGTCTAAATGCGGTGAGAAACAAAGTCCAACGTTTCACATCCTCATGTCATTGGGATAGTCCGTCACGATCAGAGATCGCCATTAACATTGACTATGTGGTCGCTTCTCGATCATGGTCACGTCCAACATTTGACGCCACAAATGCATATGAAACTCACCATCTTCGTTGAAATGTTTCTCCTTTCATAATAGTTGTACAACAATATCTTGGTATCCCTCCATGATAATCAGCTAACGACCCTTTTAGAATGGAATATCTTCCATTCATGGATTCAAACTGTTAACATCAAAAAACACGTTTGGGAGGTCGAGGTTGATCGAAATACATGATTAGTTCTACAGAGAGAAATTCGAGAGAGAAAGGTGAAGAAAAGTGTTTTATTATAAATGAAAAAAGCTACACTATTTTCGCACACCCCTCATGGAGAGTCATAAGGGGTATTTATAGGTCTTTTACAACGCTAGTTTGCCCCATGCACAATATTAGTCCCTCCGGGTGCAACTATCTTACGTATCTAGTCCAATTCACGTGAAAATCATGCATCCATCCAACCTCTAAACTTTGAGATAAATAAGTACACATGCCCGTTAAATGAACTTTAAACCCAAATAAGCAATATTGTACAAAAACTCCGTAGTCACAAAAACCCGATACTAGCCATTGTCATTTGATTGTGATTCTTGATCAGGATCTTTTAAGCTATACGTGGTTTGTTTTGAAGTAGGATAAATTGGTGTTAAGATGATGAAACGATGAAACGAATCATGTTCTATTAAGTGTAGACCAATAATATCCGATGTGTTTTTGGTGTGTTTGATATTTTAGAGTTTGAAAAACTAGGAAACTTCACAAAGTCGGAGAGATACTCGGAAACTTCACTCCATACTCGGAAATTTCTTACTCGGAGACTTTTGGAAAATTTTGACAGAGTAACCTTACTCGGAAACTAAGTCATTTCCATACTCGGAATAACGTAACCTTCCGTACTCGGAAATTTTTCAAACTCGGAACTTCTTAGTACAAACTCGGAAAGGACAAACTTGGAGGATCTAAGTTCCATACTCGGAAGTCCAAACTCGGAACTTTCTGCATACTCGGAAGATTTTCCAAACTCCGAGAAATTCAGCCAAACTCGGAGAAATTCAGCGAAACTCGGAAATCTTCAAAAAAATTCCAGAAACTCGGAAATCTTCATACCAAACTCAGAAATTTTCAAATTTTTTTCCAAAAAGTCAGAAATCTTTAAAAAAATAAACACTTTTTCCAGAAAAACACCAAAAATCAGATTTTTTTGAAATCAAAAACCACGATTCACACCTGGTTAGCTCTGGTACCACTTGTTAACATCAAGGAACACCTTTGGGAGGTCGAGGTTGATTGAATTACTTGATTAGTTCTAGAAAGAGAAAGTAGAGAGAGAAAGGTAAAGAAAAGTGCTTTATTATAAATGAATAAATGAATAAAGCTACACTATCGTCCCACACCCCTCATGGAGAATCATGAGGGGTATTTATAGGCCTTTTATAATACTAGTTTGCCCCTTGTACAATATTAGTCCCTCCGGGTGCAACTATCTTACGTATCTAGTCTAATTCACGTGTAAGACGTTATCTTCACAAAATAGCAAAGCTAACACAAACTATGCTAAGTAGAATCTACTCGTAATGTCTCGTCGATTTTCATGAGTCTATGACATTACTTCGATTCTCGAGCGATTGATTTAGCTCATACCAAAAAGTGGTTAGGAGTTACCAATCACTACTTTTCATATATTTTTGACGATCCTTCCCTGAAGGACCCCTGGGCCTTACTTTCAAGCTCATTGATTGCCATTGTCTTACTATTCATGAACCTAGCTAAGAGAGTTTTGATTCCAACGATTTAGTTTTACTGGATGATAGACATAGCTAAATTGCGTCAAACTCATCTTAGCGTTCAATGATGCACTTCATTCTACTCGATTATGGTGGAATGGAATTATCCAAATAAGAATCGTGACTCCTTGTCATTCATTCTCCTAAGTCACTAAGAACTTCGGTACAAGCCCCTTGAAACCGCGATGTAGTTGCGCATTTCTCGATTTGAAATCCCATACTTCAAATCTTTTAAGTCACATGGCTTCTTTATTTGTTCATAGCAACTCATGATTAACATGTCCTATTGTGCCAGACTATCTTTCTCTATTGAGCAATGTGCGTCTCGCTTAATGATCTTGACATCCTCCCACTGTATCTTGCAATACTAGGAATTCTCTCATAGATCATGCCAGATCTACAATTCCTGTCATGCTTTGTACTCTTTAGTTTAACGATCAAGAATTAATTTTTTGTGCTCTCGCTTTCGTTGCTCAAATCTGAGCTGAACTCCTCTTTCAGTCCTTTAAAGGACTCTTTAGCTTGAGCACATTAATTCGATCAGTTGTTTAACAATTGCTAACCCGATTAACTGTTCTTGCATAAAGCATATTTCAGCTTTAACAGAACATTCCAAAGCAACGTGAGATTTTACTCATAATATGCAGACTCACCTTTTTTACTTGCCCTTTTGAGTTTGTCATATAGATCTTAGCATAAGAGCCTTACTCAATCTCTAGATTTCTGGAAATACTTAAGGTATTTCTCTTTACAAGAAATCATTCCTCTCAAATACTTCTGGTATTTGAATAAATCGCACGTGAGGTTTATGCCTTGATTTCATCAAGAAACTCCTTGATACCATCAAGACTTGAGATAGGCATTATTTTCAAGTATTAAGAAAGTTCATGTTCTTTAATTATGGTAGAAATGTTTTTCCAGTCATTCCATGACTTTCCTCTCTTTGATCAAATCTATCCCCTCATAGATTTACCAAACCAAAGACTCTTGTTATACTTTGAACCTCCATCTTGGTTGGATTGCATCAAACTCTATAATTATCTTCGAACTTGTATCTCAGATAGATTGCATCGAAGTATATCACGTGAAACTTAAAAGCTTCATTTAAACATTTCCTTTTAATTCACTAGTTCCACTTATGGGGAACCCATAAAGTATGATCCTTCATGATCAAACCACATAGATTGTTCATTACTCGCAAACACTTTTGGGAATACCCTAAGTTTTATCAAAAATTTGGTAAAACATAGATTTTAAAACATCCATGCTAGATTTGAATTTTTAAAAAATGGTTTTAGCAAAAGATAAAATCTTTTAAAAGTTTTAATATCCTTTATTTTCTGATGACTCTTAAAGTAGTAATCTAAAGGAGCTCCGTAGAGAAAAATAGTTTTTAATCAAAAATTTAAATGTTTTGAAAAATCTATTTCCCAAAAGGTAGTTAACTTAATGCTCTTTAGGAGTCAGGACGTCATTATTTCTGCAAAGTTGCAGATTGTAAACTGATTTGCGTCTTCAGGACGCCATCCTTCTGCAGAGCTATACTTCTCGACAAAGTTGCTTTAACAACTTCAGTCAAGTGCATTCCTTATCACTACAAGTAACTCTTATGAGCTCTCGCATAATTGATTAACTTTAATGGTTCTTGAATAGTCCATATGTTAACTGAAGTGATTAACATATGTAGGACCGATAATATACATGATTTATGTGGCTCGGGAGGTCTAGGTTGATCAAAGAAGATGAATGGCTTCATCTTTCTAGTGAGAGAAAGAGTAAAGAGAGGGTGAAAAAAATAGGTTTTATTAATAACAATGAATGATACACAATTTCCCACACCCCTCATGGAGAGTCATGAGGGGTATTTATAGGCTCATTACATTACAAGTTTGCCACTTAAACAATAGTAGTCCCTACAGGCACTACTTACTACGAATCTAGTCCAATTTACGTGTAAGATGTTATCTTTATAAAAAAGCGAGGCTAACAATCTCCCTCTAAGATATCGTCATACGTGAATGGTTACATTGAGACCTATAAACAAAGTAAATTACAATAATAATAAACAATGTTGACGTTGTTGAAGCGCATAGTCTCTGTAGTCTAGATACTGAGGCAGACTTGAAGTTCTCTCTTCCAACGATCTTGGCATTTGATCTTTGGCGCTGACGACACTGATCCTTGTAGCTCTGAACTTCAACTGTAATGGTCTAGTTAGGTTATTACTCCCTCCTAACTAGTGAGCCTTTTTCTTTTATTTGCTCCCTCCTGAATCGACAACTCTCTTTCATAAGATCTTTTTAGCCTTCAAACACGCAGCGGAGAAAGTAGACACTAAAGTGTAGCACCATGGTTGTCGTTCGGGGAGCATCATAACAACATACCTCACAAAGTATTGCATCCAAGTTGGTAATAAGCCTCGATGTACACATTATTGGTACCTCTTCGGTTCCAGATTAAGCACAGTTCCCTCTGCCAACCAAATTACTGAAGACGAAACACTACTTCTTTCTTCGTGTACTTCTCCCTCCTGATGGTTGCGAGTTATCGGAATCATCATAATGTTGTGTACACGCCATAAAATCACCTTGTACTTGATGCAATATTGAAGCCATAGTGTAAGCAAAATTCCGTGAGAATATGTCGAAAAAATACTCTCAATACAATTCTCTCAAATCAACCTGTAAACGAACCTCCTTTTAATTCACTGGCTAATAGTAATGAGACAACCCGATATGACCAACTTGAAAAAGAAGTAAACACCCCAACTTTGTGACTTAATGCTTGTACTAATGCGCCTTTTGAACAATCCACAACTTCGTGTGACACTGAGTACTACAACGTAACTCCTTAAAGTGATAGCTATACACTGTGAGCACTACAACGTAACTCCTTGCATCAGTTATAACTAGATTGTCAAGTCTTAATCACTATGAAAAAATGCCCAGACAAGTTATCTTGAGACCAACAACATATCTCAAAGATAAATAAGTACCCGTGAAATGTCACTTCAAAATCAAATCAATAATACCGTACAAAAACCCCGTAGTCATTTTTGTTAAACATAACAATTCTAGCCGTGAAATATGTATCCCCGTGAAAATTAGTAACCCAAAATACCACTTGTTATACCAAAATTAAAAAATTGTATCCAATATTTAATAAAAAAATTCGGATAACAATTTTTACTTTCAATCACAAGCCCGACCTTTTGTTTGATCCATCAGCCCAATTCCAATCGTGTGATAATGCAATGAGCAGCCCAGTCCAACAATCATTATGATATCAATCCAACAATTTGTAGTCCAAACGATATAAACAAGCACCAGTCCATTGGTTTTAGTCCTAAGAAATCCATGACCCAATTCACCTCACAATGATAACCGGTTAATGTTATAAGTAACACTCATCACATTTGACCTAAACCTAATCACACATCTTATGATAGATCCGCCCCCTCCTATCATTTCCCACTCACTTAACTTTTCATCCTCATCTATCAAAATAGATCTAATCACAGATCTCATCATCATTTATAAAAAAAAACCGAACAAGCTAGTATCTCCTTCATTCTTCATAACAGTAACGACAATCACAACCTGTATCTTGCTTGCTTGATTCTTACGCGTCTCAGCTTCAAAGAAAACGTCTTCAAGATAAATAAGATGGTCTCGGGTAGGTTGTATGTTGTGATTTGTTTTCTTGTTGTTGTTGTTTTTTTTTTTTTTTTTTTTTTTGTGTTTCAACCGAACATAAGAAGGATGAAAACCAAGGTTTTTGTTCTAACTTTTGAGTTCGAAAATTGACAGATCGATGATGGATTTAATTTCAAATTAAAAAAAATCTTTAAGAAGATTGGTAAAAAGTTTAAATAAATTTGAGATCATTAGTTCTTGTTTAATGTTTGAGTGAGTGTTGGGGAGAGATTGTGAGGGTATTTCGTTGTGTCATAGATTTAGGATAGATGTTGGAAGTTTTATTGGTTTAGATTGTGCATTGACTGTGGTCGTTCTCATCGATGTCTTATCTGTTTTCGTTGAATGATTTGGTCTTGGCTGATGATGTATAATACTGAGGTCACAAATGAGTCTGGTATTTGGTTGTGGTCGTGGTCTTCTTCTTCATCTTGATTCTTTTTACTTTTGAAATTGATAACTGGTTATAGATACCAATTGCGACAACCAAACTGCAATTGCGATGACATTGACTTTTTGACCTGTGCAATTACGATAATTAAGTCCAATTCCGACAGGTTCAATTCCAACGAGTCTAATTGCGACGGGTCAATTGCAACGAGTCAATTGCAATGATTAAGTCCAATTCCGACGGGTCTTATCGAATTTCTTTATAAGAAATTGATTTCAATTCCGATGAACAAGGGTCTGTCGAAATTACTTTACAAGCAATTTCGATAAAAAAGGGTTTTGACTTTTTTGACCATCAATTTCGATGACTTTCCGACCATAAATTCCGACCACCCTTTTTCAGACCATTCTTCTGACCAGTATTTGACCACTATTTTCGACCACAAGTTTCACGGTTATAGTGCAAACCTGTCACAAAAATGATAAGATATATGATAACTGTATACCAGGACGGAAATGGTACCAAAATAGCAGTTTGTGTGACATTTAATGAAAGCTTAGAGATTGTTTGACCATATATTGATACAATAAAGCTTGTATAAAAACTGTTACCACCAAAGCAGGAGAAAAAAAAAATTTCCGGCTACAAAATATGGTATAAAAAACAACTTCTAAACATGTACGAACCACAATAAATCATCAAAAAGAACACCATAGCTCTGATTCCAATTGTAGGACCGATAATATACATGATTTATGTGGCTCGAGAGGTCTAGGTTGATCAAAGAAGATGAATGGCTTCATCTTTCTAGTGAGAGAAAGAGTAGAGAGAGGTTGAAGAAAAAGGGTTTTATTAATAACAATGAATGATACACAATTTCCTGCACCCCTCATGGAGAGTCATGAGGGGTATTTATAGACTCATTACATTACAAGTTTGCCACTTAAATAATAGTAGTCCCTGCGGGCACAACTTACTACGAATCTAGTCAAATTCACGTGTAAGACGTTATCTTTAAAAAAAAGCGAGGCTAACAACATACAATCTATTATCATACATTTCTTGCGAATATACATACATTGTCTATGAGATTTCTCAATCCCTCATGATAACTTGATTTGCATCAAGCATTGATGATATCAAATAATTACATTTTATTGGCATCATTTATTTTAACAACCGTGATTTTAGCAGGTTAGTTTGACTAATCGTCTCAAATTATTTAACTTTTGTTTGGTGTATATTATGTGCTTACGTGTGATATAGGTGGTATATGTGCGGTATATGGGTAATAAGTACGTGTGTTAGCACTAAATCCCTTGGTGTGAGATTTTTCATCATATTGAGTAGTGTTAAATTTTGGAAAAAGTTCATTTTGATCGCCTTAGTGGTGTAGAAATGACTTGTGTAATTTTGGTGTTTTGTGGTTTTGCGTAACGAGTCTCCGTTCAATTATTTGAGCGTTAGTAAGTTACGTGGAGGTTATTTTTATGAAGTATATTAATGTTAAGGGTGAAGAATCTATTTTTGGAAATTTTATTTTGAAAATGATATTATTCCGGTTTGTCGTAAAAACGAAGGTTTATCGCGTAAGGTGTTAAAATCAATATAGGGTTTTTATAAAAAATCAAGAGTATAAGGTTTTTAGGGTAATAATTAAATTTAATATATATATATATATATATATATATATATATATATATATATATATATATATATATATATATATATATACTAGACTTCAAAGCCCGCCCAATGGGCGGGCATGACTTGTAATTTTAGTTTTCATGGCCCGCCCAATGGGCGGGCATGACTTATAAGCCCTCCCGGGCATATAAGCCCGCCCGATGGGCGGGCATGACTTATAACGTTCCTTGTAAGGTATTAGTTAAGTAGAGCTTCTTTGTTAATGTGTTAAACATGAAAATTAGTTGACTGTTATTAATTATTAAAAAAATTGACAAACAACTAAAGAAAATGTAAAAAGGCTGACCAAGATAAAACATACATGAACAATTTAAGTCACAAATAATCTAAGATTAGGAAGACCACAACTTTCTCTTCTGCAACCCCAGTCTCCTATCCTTGTGAATACATGACCAATACTTTGAGATTACAGTCAATGCCACATAGAAACCCAATGCAGGACTTCAGCAATGAATAAAAACATCACTGCTACCTAAAAGAAAATATGACATCAAATATACACAAATCCTACTTTCATTATGGCGTTTTAGTATGCATAAGCTGTTACCTTAGCCTCTAATATTGAGTCTTTTGTAAGATTTATGAGTTCCAAAATGAATGTTTCAACTGCGGACATCAACTCCTTTCCTGTTGAAACTGGATGCCTTGCCAAAGCTGATAAAACAGCAGCCAAATGGGATAACATATCCAAGAGCACCTGAGATAAGTAAACCCGTACTTTATTACTTAACTAACCTCTGTGCAGTCATTTTAAATGGATGAAGTCTATAAGGTTAGGCTTCATCTACATAAATAGCCATCATCCTCAAATCCATTTAAATACCAATGAACATAAATGACCAAGGATCATAATTTGCCTCATAAACTTCAGACTGATACCAAGAGAAAACATAGTATTTTTTTCAAGGAAAAACTGATTGTGTGAAGTAACGGATAACTTGAACAGGTACATCACCTTAAAAAAGAGTCCATAATGTTCTTCCTCTTGAGAATCATTGGTGGACATAAGTGTCATCTTTATGTGTTTTCGACACCAAATACTTCCCTGTACAAATTTGTAAAGCAACTTAGTCTACAGGGTAAACTCGTCAGTTTTTATACTAAAAGTACAGAAGTGAAGAGCAATGTACCTTGGTTCCTAAAGCAAGCAGCTGGCTGAGGCATTTGGATATATCCGATTCTAGGTAAGTTGAAGCCACTTACAATATAGTTTTGTTTAAGATGCACTGGGATATATCCAGACACGTGAAGTCTTCCCAGAATGTCTAGCCCAATGTTAAGATGACTATAGTAAGACAGCACTAAATATAGAACTATAACAGTTTTTTAATCGTTCTAGTTAAGCATAAAATTGTTAAACAGGATACCGTTAGACATTCCAGGATAGAAACTCGTCCATTTTCATCACTAACATCTAGCTCCCCAAGTTCAGATATTTGTTGAGTACGGCTCTCTACCACCTGTAGAATTGAAAATCCAACTTTAAGTAAGATCGCAAAATAATTCGACATTATAAAGTGATCATGAATAGATCTCGACTGCTCAGCTAAAACTTCTAAAATAATCTGCATATCAGTGGCAAGCTTATACATTGTGTTCAATTCAGTAAATTCATGAACAACACCATTGATCTCGACCTCAAATAACAACATCTGGTTCTATCGGCATCCTATTAATCAACTCCATCGCTTCATCTAGATTCCACGCCCTACATGTACGCCTCTTTTAAAACCCTAAACCCTTTCACATAGTGACAGTGTTTTAATAGATCAAATAAACATTACATGGCATGTCAAACTTCAGACTGATACCAAGAGAAAACATAGTATTTTTTTTAAGGAAAAACTGATTGTGTGAAGTAACGGATAACTTGAACAGGTACATCACCTTAAAAAAGAGCCCATAATGTTCTTCCTCTTGAGAATCATTGGTGGACATAAGTGTCATCTTCATGTGTTTTCGACACCAAATACTTCCCTGTACAAATTTGTAAAGCAACTTAGTCTACAGGGTAAACTCGTCAGTTTTATACTAAAAGTACAGAAGTGAAGAGCAATGTACCTTGGTTCCTAAAGCAAGCAGCTGGCTGAGGCATTTGGATATATCCGATTCTAGGTAAGTTGAATCCACTTGCAATATAGTTTTGTTTAAGATGCACTGGGATATATCCAGACACGTGAAGTCTTCCCAGAATGTCTAGCCCAATGTTAAGATGACTATAGTAAGACAGCACTAAATATAGAACTATAACAGTTTTTTTAATCGTTCTAGTTAAGCATAAAATTGTTAAACAGGATACCGTTAGACATTCCAGGATAGAAACTCGTCCATTTTCATCACTAACATCTAGCTCCCGAAGTTCAGATATTAGTTGAGTACGGCTCTCTACCACCTGTAGAATTGAAAATCCAACTTTAAGTAAGATCGCAAAATAATTCGACATTGTAAAGTGATCATGAATAGATCTCGACTGCTCAGCTAAAACTTCTAAAATAATCTGCATATCAGTGGAAAGCTTATACATTGTGTTCAATTCAGTAAATTCATGAACAACACCACTGATCTCGACCTCAAATAACAGCATCTGGTTCTATCGGCATCCTATTAATCAACTCCATCGCTTCATCTAGATTCCACGCCCTACAAAATAGATCCACCATAGTGTATGCAAAATAAAATTATCAAACGCACATTAATAAACGTATAAGAACTGACCCTCACACATAGTGACAGTGAATGCACTGCTGCACGGAACATCACTTTGAGCTGTACCTGTGGTATCATCAACAACAACGGCATCAGAAGCAACAAATATTCGAATAGATCTCGACTGCTCAGCTAAAACTATTCTTAACACACATGGTTTGCAGTGTGTTGTAAGCCAGAGGGTACAGGTCAAATGTGTCTAAAGTTGCCATAGTCTATTGATTATTATTTGCGAACTAATTTTTTAAACTTTTTGAAATGCCACAAAAAGTGTTTCTAGGTAAACTCAACCTGACCCATTCCACTTTGAACCTAAAAATGACTAATTTCAACCTGGTCCCGTTCTGACCCGTTTCTTGACCCACATAAATGTATGAGCATCGTATTAGAAAGCCTCAGTTTATAAGTGCAATTATACCTGAACCACTTTAATTTTCGTGTGCAGGTGTACATGTATTTTGGTTCGGTGATGCGCCTCTTTTCCTACCTGGATGCCACAAACAACGCAGCGCATAACATGTAAGTATAAAAACATAAATGTATTAGCAGCATATTAAAAAGTATTTAAAGTGAACATTTACTTAGAAAAGTGAACATCAGTTTGTGGGTGCAATTATACCTGAGCCACTTGAATATTTGTGTGCAGGTGTATATGTATTTTCAGTAAAAACATTTGAACCTAGAAAGCTTGTAGTCATATTGTGACCTGGGATTTCCCTGACTGGAGAAGCATGTGTAGTATGAGTGTTGGAGCCGATGTCAAAATCCAAGGTTTTAACCATTGACGGCTGGCCTATAGATGAATAAGACATTTATGGTAATCATATTACAACTTACACCCAAAAAAAAACCATGGAAGCAAACGACGGTAAATTACCAGAATGCCGCTGTTGACCAAAAGAAGCTACAGTAGGTACACAACGACTGGGAATTGTAGAATCATGAACATTGTGTGGTTGTATACAGAACGACTCAATGTTCCGTCAACACTAATTGAAGATTAGTGTTGTTTATGGGAATTAATGATTGAATGTTTAAGAAATATCTAATTTAGCCTAACGAATTACAAAATGGAAAAAAAATAAATTAAATTTGAAAATAGTAAGAGAAATACCTCGATAATAGGATCCTTAATGTCATCACGCTCTGCTATCCTATAGAGAAAGAGAGTACTTCAATTCATAAAAAAAAGGAATTCTCATCGTCAGCTGTTAACTCATACTTGAGTAAAATACCAAACTATTCAATATCTCAAGTTTGATTCTTATGAATCATCATGTTCGATTTGAGTTTTATTTGAAAGGGTGATTGATTCAGCATATATTTTACACTAATATTTTATTTTCAAAGGAGTCATTAGCATCCAAGAAATTCAAAAGGCAGGTAAAAAAACTTACATAGTTTGGAAAGACCACCATATCCACATCTCGGGGAACATCACGAATTATTTGCCTTAGTGAATACTCCCCAGCACCAGCAGGGTGTATTAGCTCATCTGTGTCGACATGAAGTATCCAGTCCATGACTGATTTCTAACAATTTCAGATGCAAAAGCCTCAATGATAAACAATATCAACATACAATGATGACTTGCTTGAAACTCAGTCATTAACATGTATGTGTAATTAATAATTACTCGATTAATAATTCGAATGCTACTGTAAGATCATCTTAAAACACAAATGCACAACTCAAGCTGCTGTGACTGTTTCCTGCTTGCATTTAGTTTCTATGTAGGGTTTGTGATTTCTTTCTTAACCGTTAATTTCTTGCTGAGGACATTACGTGATTTATTAGACAAATTAGATGTCATTGCACTCCAAAATCCATCTGAGAAAAAAACTCACATGAATGATATTAGAGCTAATGCTTAAAAAAAAATACAAACAAACACTTTGTACTGCTCGGATGTTGCCAGTTTGTCTTTTACATTCGTACTGCTACGATCTCGAATTAGTACTGCCATTGAAGGTTAGTACTGGTGGTATATACTCGTTTGTACTGCTTGTATTTATTATAATACGATTCAATTGATGGATACTAAAAACTAATCTAGCACAATCAATTAAAAAAATTGAACGAAAATTGAATCGAAAATCGAATTAAATATATACCTTGGATTATTTAGTCATTCACATCAATTTTCAATATATTCCATACGACAATGATAGATAAATAGAGTGAGGATGGTGCGGCTGCTCATGGTGCGGCTGCTCAAGATTTTTTAGTTACCTTGTGTGAGATGGTGAGGCTGCTCTTGCAAAATCAAATGATATAATTAACCCAAACACGACAATGATAGATAAATAGAGTGAGGATGGTGCGGCTGTTCAAGGTTTTTACTTACCTTGTGGGAAATGGTGAGGCTGCTCTTGCAGATACCTCAGCATCAGTAGCTGGAAAAAAAAGAAAAGAAAAACACAATTCAATAATACTTCTTTGTGATAGATAAACAACAAACCTGTGGATACATATTACCAACAAATAAGTCGAACAATCTGCACAATAAACCATAAAATAAAAAAGTGTGTTTGATAATGAGATGAATGAGTGATAGTAGGGTTTTGGGGAAAAAAATACTCAGTATAATGAATTGACAAATATTAAATACAACATACCAAATGAGCCAATTAAAAATTGAGGGAAAAAAACCTTGAACATCAATGTTTCTTGCAAACCTGTGATGTAGAAAATACAAAAAATCATATACGGATCATTAGAAGAGACTGTGAGGAAAAAGGACATTAGGGTTTTTGAGAAAAAATATATTATGAATGAGGTGTGATTTTTTTACGTATATGTTTTGATTAGGGTTAACTAACTTGTAGGGATTCTCCTATTGCTCTTTTGTCTAGTATATCTTTTTTGTTTCAGGTGCTTCATCATAATCAATGGCTTGGTTCCATTGGTTGAGACGTCTCCATGTTAACCTAAAGATGCATGTTCGAATCTCATATGGTCATTTTTAAAAATTTCGGATTTAAAGGTCAAACCTGCGAATCTTGGTCAAACATTGCTTATGTGGCATGCTTAGGTGGAATAAGAGCATGATTACTCATCAATCCAACGCTTATTCATCAATTCTGCATTTGATGACGTCATACGCATCCTGTTATATATAATATATATATATATATATATATATATATTATATGTAAGGCCGGTTAGAGATAAAGAAAAAAAAGGGGAAACAAAATCTTATTCTAATTACAAATCTTGGAGGAAAAGTTATCTAGAATCTTCCATAGCACACTATAAATACAAAACCAAAATCCCCTCATTCTCCCCTTTAGAATTTCGACCCAAGGCAAGAAAAAAGGAAGAAGAGAATTCTTTTTAGGGTTTTCATCATTCAAGGATTGAGGTAAAATTTTAATACTAATGTTTAATTAATTTATATAATTCATGTAGCAATAATATGATGGATTAGGGTTTATATTTAGATCTGTAAATTATGATTATAAAACATGTTAGAGTCATTAATTAGTGATATTATAATGATTGGTGAAGTAATTAGGGTTTTAAACATGTTGATTAATGAGTTATGAATCTGGCAGAATTAATAGGCTGTAAAGATACGATTGTAATTAATAGATGGTGATGAGTTAGATCACGAATTTTATGTCTAAATTATAGTTCAGAGAAAGAGCTTTCCAAAAAGTCTGACCATGATCAATTTTGAGGTAGGGAAGGGAGTCAAACGATTTTTTTAAGTTAAGGTGTCAAAACAGTTAAATCGGGACAGAATTAGGGTAAAAGTATTGAGGTCAATGATGACTTTTAAAGTGTAATTAGGGTTAGGCCTTCTGTGGGAATTAATTTCTATATTATATTTGACTTCCACGCGAAAATTAGGCGATAACAAGTTGTGCGAATGTGTCTAAGAGGTCAAAACTTTTTGATGTCCGATCAGATCCGAATCTGGATAGATGACATGTTTGATTTTTCTTTGAGTACTTGTGTGTGTTTTTAGTGCATGGCCTTATGGGACAAGCTTGTATGCTTATGAAGGATCATGGTTGATTTTTGGTGTGAGTTGTGAAGCGTTATTCGACGTGATTTTATGTGGGTGAATGTACCCTACAAATCTGCGTTTTCTGAAAGTTTTAATTAAGGGATTTAGTGAGTGTAAGGTATTGGGTGATGATTAGTATGGAGTCTAGGTAATCCATAGTGGGTTATATGAACCTTAGACATCCATCATATATATGTGTTACATGGACTATAGCTTTTGGCTTGGTCGCGTGTAATGTGGTATTGTATTATTTGTATAGATTTGTGTGTGGATTATTTGGAAGCTGCGGAATTGAGGTGAGTTCATAGTCCCATATTTTTACTTTGTTTTAAACTTGGGATGGAGATGATGCTTGTATTTAAATTGTTTTGAGATTACTGTGATTATGTGTTTAATAAAAGGCATGGACGTGTAATTGTTATTATACTTTTACTGCATGTTATTGTGGTGTTTAATTATGGTGATTATTTGAGTGGGAAAGTCCTAGTGGCTCTACTCATTATAATTATCTTGGATCGGTGGGCGCGTTCCGTCCCAATTGTGATGGTATTTGGATCGGTGGGCACGTTCCGTCCCAATTTATGTGGTGTTTGGATCGGTGGGCACGTTTCGTCCCAATTTATATTTGGATCGGTGGGCACGTTCCGTCCCGTAAGCTGTGATTGCATGTTAGTTGTATGATAACTTTACTTTCACTGTCCTGCAATGCTATGCTATGTTTTATAATCACAGTAAATCGATAATCGAGGTGTTTTGTGTGTCTTAAACCTATGAATCTCACCAACATTATGTTGACGTTTTTAAGCATCATTTTCAGGTGAGCATTCTAAGGCTAAGATAGAAGGGCGCGATTAGAAGAGACCTAGTTGCATTTGAGGATGACTATCTTTAAGTTTTTAATTTGATTTAGTTGGATTTTGTTTATGATACATTGAATGTCTTCCATTATTACGTTATGTTTTAATGAAGATACCTTGGAGATTGTTTTTGGTTACTTTATTTTAGGGTATCGTTACGACACTTTGTGTCTGTTCTTTACTCTTTATATTTGCATATAGTAATTCTCTATATAGACGCCATGTGTTGTGATGATATCCATGATGTTGCACTCGCGTTTCCGCCATCGGCGAGGTGTGACAGATTGGTATCAGAGCCTTGGTTATAGAGAAGTAGGTGGTTGAACCTAGACTATAACCTAGGAGTCCCTCATATAGTTGCATTTAGGGCTTATGTGTAAGTATGGTATTTTATATGTCTATTTTTCTTGAGTTTATTAGTAGTTTCGTCGAGTTTCGGACGCCGATTGGACCCTCATACTTAGTATTGTATACGTCGACCTCCCTCGCGTAAGAAGCTTCGTTGGGCTATCGTTTTGCTACCGGTTGTAAGGGAAGTGGTAGGATGAAGCGGACTAACCGCCGAATCCGAGTTCCCGCTAGCATAAATCTATGTTCGGACAAGGACGAGATGTATATGGAAAACATTGATGGAGAAGAAGAGGAGAGGTTTGCAACCACGGTGACTGTTGGAGATGGAGCCGTTACCAAGTACTCTGGGAAGTGTCCTCATTTCTCATATGAAGGAAAGGTGGTTCTGTCTAAACCTCGTGAGTTGTATGTACTTGTGGATCATGCGGAATTGGAAGAAAGAAACAGGAATGGGTGGTTGAGTAAAGATGAAGGGGAGTTAGGATGGAATGACGTGGATACGGATCTGGAGTCCGCAGTAGGTGAGTTAAGATCTGAGTGGGAGGCAGGTGAAGAGTGGAGTTGACCTTGTGCGACGTCTTTTGTTTTGTGTCATGTTTTAGAATTCTTATATTGTCTTTTGCCGTCTGGAGCCATGTTGGAGCACGATTACTCCTGAATATTGGATCGTTTTTATCCAAGTGATTTTGATTATAGAGTTAAAGTGGTCATTGGAATTGTTCCATGATCATTGGAATTGTTCCATGTGAGATGGTTGTTTGCATGAAGTGTGGTCATAGGAGGAAGTACACTTGTGAAAGGGAGCATAGATAATTATGGTGGCCAACATAATTATACATGCTTCACAACACAAGTGGACTTGCAAGTGTGATTGCATAGATTGTGTTGTGTATTAGGTGCTATGTGTTATATGTGCGTTATCATCGAGATGTGTGGTCTTGGAAGTAAGTATACGTGTGGAATAGGCCTTATAACTATGGTCGCGAACATAATTATAAGGGTATCACACACGTGGACTTGTGACCATGATTACATTGATTGATGTTTGTTATTATATGTTGTGGTAGATGTTATGTGACATCATGTTGATGATGGTTGTATGGTTAGAGATGTATTCTCTTAACCGTTTGGGGAAATCGTTGTATGTGGGAGTGTGTGAGTGGTAAGATTCCATTCTACCTATCCTATGTTGAGACCACGATTATCCGTTGGTACTAATGTTGTGGTATTTAAATTTGTTCGTTTGCTAGACTATTGAATGATGAGCCTAGTGAAGTTAGGTCTAGTATGGTGATTGAGATCGCTAGCGGTAGGGAGGTAGAGGTTGACAAGGTTGTTCGTGCGTGTACTATAGTGTTAGAAGGTATCCCGTTCACAATTGATTTGATACCTTTTGGGCATGGGAGTTTTGATGTGGTTATAAGGATGAGCTGGTTGTCTAAGCATAGGGCCGAGGTCATATGCCACGAAAAGGTAGTTCGTATACCTTTGGAGAGTGGTGGTGTCCTTTGGACACAAGGAGAGTGCTTAGGGAAGGACTTGAAAACCCTTAAGACTGTGAAGGCTAAAGAACTTAAGTTGGAAGAGATTCATGTGGTATGTGAGTTTCCTGGCGTTTTTCCTGAGGACTTGTCCGGATTGCCTCCAATCCGTCAAGTTGAGTTTCGTATTGAATTGATTCCTGGAGCGGCACCTGTGGCGAAATCTCCATATCGTTTGGCACCCTCTGAGATGCAGGAGTTGGCAGAGCAGCTGCAAGAACTTCAGGATAAGGGGTTTATTCGACCTAGTCATACTCCGTGGGGAGCACCTGTGCTATTTGTTAAGAAGAAGGATGGTTCATTCCGGATGTGTATTGACTATCGGGAGTTGAACAAGTTAACGGTTAAGAATCGGTATCCTCTTCCTAGGATCGATGATCTCTTTGATCAGTTACAAGGTGCTCGATGTTTCTCAAAGATAGATCTACGGTCTGGGTACCATCAGTTGCGAGTGTATGAAGAGGATATTCCGAAGACAGCTTTTAGGACACGTTATGGACATTTTGAGTTTACGGTTATGCCATTTGGGCTGACTAATGCACCTGCGGTATTCATGGATTTGATGAATCGCGTTTGCAAGCCTTACTTGGATAAGTTCGTGATTGTGTTCATAGACGACATTTTAATTTATTCCAAGATGAAGGAGGAGCATGGAGAATATCTAAGATTAATTCTTGGATTATTGGAGAAGGAGAAGTTGTACGCCAAGTTCTCAAAGTGCGAGTTTTGGCTTGAGGAGGTTCATTTTCTTGGGCATGTGGTGAATAGTGAAGGAATACATGTAGATCCTAGTAAGATAGAAGCGGTCAAGAACTGGAAGGCTCCTACGACGCCGTCCGAAATACGTTCATTCTTAGGATTTGCAGGATATTACCAAAGATTTATAGCAAATTTCTCGATGACTGCTAAACCCCTTACTTTGTTGACTCAGAAGATCAAGAAGTATGTTTGGGGAGAAGAGCAGGAAGTGGCTTTTCAGTTACTAAAGGATAGTTTGTGTAATGCACCTATTCTGACGTTACCTGATGGGCCAGATGATTTCGTTGTGTATTGTGATGCGTCAAATCAAGGATTTGGGTGTGTACTAATGCAAAGGGGTAAGGTGATAGCTTACGCATCTCGACAGCTCAAGATTCATGAGAAGAATTATACCACTCATGATTTGGAGCTTGGTGCGGTGGTATTTGCTCTCAAGAATTGGAGACACTATTTGTATGGCACAAGGAGTGTTGTATATACGGATCATAAGAGTCTTCAGCATATCTTCAATCAGAAGGAGCTGAATATGCGGCAAAGGAGGTAGATTGAACTATTTAGTGATTATGATTGTGAGATTCGCTATCATCCTAGAAAGGCAAATGTGGTAGCTGACGCTTTAAGTAGAAAGGAGCGGATTAAGTCTAAGCGTGTGCGAGCGATGTGTATGACTCTACAGTCGGGAATTAAGGGTAAGATATTGGCGGCGCAAGAAGAAGCTCTCAAAGATGAGAATGCGACTGCTGAAATGCTGCGTGGATTAGGTCAACAAATGGAGAAAAGGGAAGATGGTGGACTGTATTTCTTAGATAGAATATGGGTTCCATCGGTAGGAGGTGTAAGAAAGTTGATCATGGATGAGGCTCATAAATTGAAATATTCGATTCATCCAGGATCGGATAAGATGTATTATGATCTTAGAGATGCTTACTGGTGGCCGGGAATGAAGAGGGAAATAGATGAATATATTAGTCAATGTTTGACTTGTTTGAAAGTTAAGGCTGAGCATCAGAAACCCTCAGGATTGTTGCAACAGCCGCCGATTCCGGAATGGAAATGGGAGAGAATAACAATGGATTTTATTACGAAGTTTCCTAGGACGAGTAATGGACATGACACGATATGGGTCATAGTGGACAGGCTGACGAAGTCTGCACATTTTTTGGCCATTCGTGAAGATTATAAGATGGAAAAGCTGGCGAGGAGATATATTAATGAGATTGTGGCGAGACATGGTGTGCCTGTGTCGATTATTTTAGATCGCGATAGTAGGTTTACCTCGCGGTGTTGGCAATCGTTGCAAAAGGCGTTGAATACAGAATTGGATATGAGCACTGCCTATCATCCGCAAACGGATGGGCAAAGTGAGCGAACGATTCAGACTTTGGAGGATTTACTTAGAGCGTGTGCTATTGATTTTGGAGGAAGCTGGGATACTCATTTGCCTTTGGCTGAGTGTTCCTATAATAACAGCTATCATTCCAGTATTAGATGTGCACCATTCGAAATTTTATATGGGAGGAAGTGTAGATCACCTATTTTATGGGCAGAGGTTGGGACAAGCCAACTAATTGGTCCTGAAATAGTACAAGAGACTAAGGATAAGGTGTTTCAGATTAAGGAAAGACTTAAGGCAGCAAGAGATCGCCAAAAGAGTTATGCGGATAATCGTCGTAAGCCCTTGGAGTTTAGTGTTGGTGATCTTGGAATGCTGAAAGTGTCTCCTTGGAAGGGTGTTGTGCGTTTCGGTAAGAAAGGCAAGTTGGCACTAAGATATGTAGGACCGTTTGAGATTACGGAAAGGATTGGATTTGTGGCTTATCGGTTGAGATTGCTCGAGGAGTTAAGTAATGTGCATGATACGTTTCACGTATCTAATTTAAAGAAATGTTTGGCGGATGCTAGTTCGCATGTGCCGTTAGATGAAATTAAGATTAACAAGACTCTTCACTTTGTTGAGGAACCTGTTGAGATTATGGATCGAGAGGTCAAGAGTATGAAACGTGGTAAGATAGCGTTGGTAAAGGTACGTTGGAATTCCAAGCGTGGTCCTAAGTTTACTTGGGAGCGTGAGGATCAGATGAGGTCCAAGTACCCGAAGCTGTTTGCTGAGAAGGGTGATGAGACGAGCTAATAAATCTCGGGACGCGATTTCCCTAAGTGGGGGATAATGTAACAACCGTGATTTTAGCAGGTTAGTTTGACTAATCGTCTCAACCTATTTAACTTTTGTTTGGTGTGTATTATGTGCTTACGTGTGATATAGGTGGTATATGTGCGGTATATGGGTAATAAGTACGTGTGTTAGCACTAAATCCCTTGGTGTGAGATTTTTCGTCATATTGAGTAGTGTTAAATTTTGGGAAAAGTTCATTTTGATCGCCTTGGTGGTGTAGAAATGACTTGTGTAATTTTGGTGTTTTGTGGTTTTGCGTAACGAGTCTCCGTTCAATTATTTGAGCATTAGTAAGTTACGTGGAGGTTATTTTTATGAAGTATATTAATGTTAAGGGTGAAGAATCTATTTTTGGAAACTTTATTTTGAAAATGATATTATTCCGGTTTGTCGTAAAAACGAAGGTTTATCGCGTAAGGTGTTAAAATCAATATAGGGTTTTTATAAAATATCAAGAGTATAAGGTTTTTAGTGTAATAATTAAATTTAATAAAATATATATATATATATATATATATGTATATATATATATATATATATATATATATATATATATATATATATATATATATATATATATATATATATATATATATATATATATAGGGATGAGATCAAATAAAACGAGGATTTTTGGTAAAAAGAATAAGAAGGATTTTGGACCCTTGATTTAAAATCAATGGATGAGATTAACTTTGATCATAACTAACTATTAAGGGTATAAAAGTAATTTTATAGTCTAACCGTAACAACCTATTTAATAAATCCCACTTCCCTCCACACCAAATCATACGATCCCAACTGTCTTCTTCCCAAATAAACACACACGCCAACATCCAGTAACATAGTTGGATCGTGATTCTTCATAAGCAAATTTTGAAGACGAGGATCCACGAGGTATGGGGGATTACAACACTTCAAGGGGCAATAGAATATCATGCAGAATTACTTTTAGATTTTACTTTCGAGGATCAAGTATCTTATTATCTATAGATTATATGTAGCACAATTTTACACAAAGGAAATAGTTTCTCAATCGAACACAAAATCGCTTCCACGGCCATGAATGCATCAAATACAAGAAATTTTTACGAACATTGTGTTACAAAAATCTATCTATACAAGTATGAATCTATCAAAAATACTAACTGTATTAACTTCTAGAAACTAACACGCCATTTACCACACCAAAACATACAATCCCAACTTTCTTCTTCCCTATAAATGATACTGATTCACCACCAATTTCTTCTACACCAGGTCCGTCGTTCAAGTCGAAACCCCTCGAAGAATTTTATTCAGAGTTAGACAAGCCACCATAGGAGGTAACCTTGGAGGCAATTGTGCTATGACCGGTCTACTGTTGCTGTTGAAGGACAGTTGGACAGCCTTGGGATTCTCCTCGCATGCATTTAGATCAAGATCCAATCCCCCTCCAGTAAGAGCACGGTTCACCGAGCGTATTGATGGTGCATTATTTAAACTGGCATCGTCCACAACTCCAACATTCAACTCAAAGTCCAAAAATGGACAACCCTGTTTACTGGTAGCTGGAATATCAGATGCCGTGAGTGGCCCTTCCACACCCTTTCGCAGGACGAAAAGCACCGGTAGCAGCAGCTGCTCCCATTCACCTCTCTCAAAAACAATTTTATACAGTTATACTATGTTATCCAACTCATGTCTAATCTTTGACAAACTTTGTTCATAATCATCCTTATCCGTTTCGTTGTTCAGCTCACTGATAATACACAAAAAAAGTATACAATAGCATTAAAAAAAAACCCCCAATAGAGATTTACACCATTTTTAATGCACAAAACCATGTCTTGTCAAACATTAGCATGCTCGTTAACTAAGTAGGTCACCTTTTCTAAATTCCTATGAAAACGGATGCACAAATAGACCATTTTAATGCACGAAATAGTGATAATTCACACAATAGAGTGCCGATTACCTAAGCATGTCACCTTTACTAACTTCGTATGAAAACGAATGCACAATTAGACCATTTTTAATGCACAAAACGGTGTTATTCCTAATTTAACCCAACATAATAACATAAGATAAATCTACGAAAGATCCTGGTACAATGCGATTAATTTAAGTTAAGGTGTTTGGGAGTGCCTATTAAAACCGATGTTTTGGATAAGTAACTTGAAATTACTGTTCAAGAAAAAAAAAAAACTCAAAATCGCTTATTCAATACAGCTTATTTTAAAAACTTTCAAGTAACTAGCTGAGTAACTTTCATAAGCAATCCCTAACACACCCTAGATGCCTAGATCAATCTTTAGTTTATATCTAGTTGCCTTTCTAAAATAATATTATATGAAGTTAATTTTTAACTGGTGTAGTGTATTTGAAAGCTCGTAATAGAACAAGTAGATGATTTCAAATGTGACTATGCACCCGATACCACCATTTTGTGCATCTGTTAGAGAAAATGTTGCAACATCAATGTGATGTCAAGTTTATCATATCTTAAAAATGAAATAATTCTCCAATTCTAAGCATGGGAATATAGCAAGATTCAATATTTAAATATCCAGAGCTAAACATCTTAGTTGATTTTAGCATATGGCAAAAAACTAATTGATTTGTAATCATATATTACAAGAACCATAAGTTAGATGACAGCAAAACAAATAGAGTTTTTGTTACCTCTGTTAGTAATTAAGCAATGAGAAATCACGTTGAGTAATAAGCCATCACCAAACTTTTATCACTGTGATCAAAATTCAAGACCTATGGTGGATAACAAGCATCTCATTTTATTACACAAAACATCTTCTGCTCGCTGGTGTGAAAATTTCTCCTCCACCTGCATATGGGTCCAACGAAAACACGTAAATTTAATGCACATTGGGCCAACACATTGAGTTGAATTGCGCCCGGTTGACTCAAAATTCGATTACTTTTATACATCATTATACTTTATCCATGCTAAATAGGATTATTATGCATTACTTTTATAATTCACATAACTTTTTTTGAGTAAAACAATTAAGAAGACTGAGCATGAGATACAACATGATCACCTTAAATTTTCCACCATTCGCGAGTGCAAAGAAAACTCCAACTGAGATCACGATAGCACCTCTCATATCAGTAACCAATGATAACATGACTCCAGAGCCAAAAGTTGTTGGCTCACTGCAATGATATACATAGACCAAATATTACTATGCACACAGAAGGTATAACATCAACAAAAAAATGGTAGAATACAACAGTAATTGGCTATATGCATAGTTATTTATCGGGTTTTGAAAGCATGTAAATAATCGGGTTTTGAGAGAGTAATTGGCGTGTTGATTACCTAAGGAGAGCACTTTCACTAACTTCCTATGAAAATTAATGCATAGTTAGCCCATTATTAATGCACAAAACAATGCCATTTCATATAAAGGCATGTTGATTACCCAAGCATGTCACTGTTCTAAATTACTATAAAAACTAATGCACATATAAACCATTTTGATGTCTAGAACAGTAGAACAATGCTATTTTTAGCCTTTATAAGTGTTCTTGAGCTAATACATCCTTCACATTTTCACAAAATGAAAAAGAATTTATACAAGTACATGTTGATTACCTAATGACATCAATTTACTAACGTCCTATAAACTGATGCACATTTTGTCCATTTTGATGCACAAAACAATGTTATTTCATATAAATGTCTGCTAATGAAATAAGAATACCAGTTTACTAACTTTAAATGAATATGAATGCACATTTAGTCCATTTTTATGCCCAAAAATAAGGTTATTTTACAAAACAGATACAATTACCCAAACGTAATACATTTTTTGGATGTTCCTCGTCTGCCAAGCACTTGATGAAAAGTTTTTTTTGCAAAGATCATAATTTGTATTCAATATATATTTTAATGCATATATGGATTCATTTTTTAGCATACAAAGTGTTTAAATATGTTGTTACACATCTTATCAGCTTATGGAAGTTATCACTTTGCTTAACTGCATGTTAAAACCAATGCTCGTTTTTCTCGTTTTTAATGCACAAAACGTGTAAGGTTTAGCAAAGAACATGTTAATTTCATGCACTTATCACTTGGAATAACTTTTAAGAAAACTAATGCGCTTTTAGCCCACTTTTAATGCACAAAACAGTTTTATATCAAACCATTTTTAATGCACAAAAAAGTGTTATATGAAACCATTTTTTATGCACAAAACAGACTTATATCAAACAATATATTAATAAAATTGCAGCACATTAGCCCATTTTTAATGCACAAAACAGTATTATTTCGTATAACTTATAGTTACCCAAACATATCACATTTTTTACAAACTATCTACGAAAAGTGATGCACATTTAGCCATTTGTATGCACAAAACATTTACAGAAATCATGATTATCCAAACGTATCAAACTTTTACTAACTTCCAACTAATATTGCAGCACATTTAGCCAATTTTTAATGCACAAAACAGTATTATTTAGCATATAACAGTTACCCAAACATATCACATTTTTTACAAACTATCTACGAAAAGTGATGCACATTTAGCCATTTGTATGCACAAAACATTTACAGAAATCATGATTATCCAAACGTATCAAACTTTTACTAACTTCCAACTAATATTGCAGCACATTTAGCCAATTTTTAATGCACAAAACAGTATTATTTCTCAGAACTCACAGTTACCCAAACATATCACATTTTTTACAAACTATCTACGAAAATTGATGCACATTTAGCCATTTGTATGCACAAAACATTTACAATTAAAAGTGATATTTCGCCCACCTTTTAATGCACAAAACAGTGTTATATCACAAAACTCATAATTATCCAAACATATCACACTTTTAGTGTCCTTTTATGAAAACTAATGCATCTTTAGCCCGATTTTAAGTCATAAAATACTGATATTTCGCACAAATCTGGGTTATCCAAACATATCACATCTTTACTTACATTTTTTGAAAATTATGCATATTTAGACCACTTTTTAATGCACAAAATAGTGTTATTCCTTACAACACACAATTTTCCAATCGTTTCACATTTTACTAATTTCCTATGAAAATTAATGCTTATTTAGGCCAATTTAATGCACAAAACAGTGAAGTCCACACAACTTACGATCATCCAATTGTATTACACTTTTACTATCTTCCTACAAAATTGATGCACATTTAGACCAATTTTAGTGCAAAAAACAGTGTTATTCCACACAACTCATAATTATCCAAACGCATTACACTTTAACTAACTTCCTACGAAAACTATCGCACGTCAAGCCTATTTTTAATACACAAAGCATTGTTATTTCACATAACTCATAATTACCCAAACATAACAGACTTTTACTAACTTCCAACGAAAATTAATGCACATTTAACTCAATTTTAATACACTAAACAGTTTTATTTTGCAAAACTCAGGATTACCCAAACATATCAAATTTTTAACAACAATCTATGAAAATTGATGCACATATAGCATTTTTCTGCACAAACCATGTACACTTAAATTTGATGAACAATTTTTTATCAGAATATCTATTAACAAAGCAATAATTGGTTAATAAAATCCTTACCTGTGGAAATTTGAAGGTTTTTACAAATGAATATTGTTTATCTTCATTCCCCATCTTCGCATATCCTTTTGTTGTCACTTAATACCATCTTTCCCGTAAATCACCGATTGCAGCTTTGATTGACATTAAATTATTGAGATGATCGGAATTAATTGAGATGATCGGATTTGAATGAAATGATCGGAAATTATTGAGATGATCGGAAGATTTTATTTAGAGAGAGAGAGAGAGAAAGTAGTTGGAGGAGAGAGGAAGGGATGATCGGTTAAATGAGAGAAAACATTATATTGTGTGTTTATGTATTTTTATTAAAAGACGGTTTTGCCCTTCTAGCCTTAATTAAGTGTATTGTTTAATCTCATCCATTGATTTTAAATCTAAAGGTTTAAAATTCTTCTTATTCTTTTTACCAAAAATTCTCTTTTTATTTTAACTCCCCCCTATATATATATATATATATATATATATATATATATATATAAACACACACACACACACACACACACACACACACATATATATATATATATATATATATATATATATATATATATATATATATATATATATATATATATAAACACACACACACACACACACACACATATATATATATATATAAGGCTGGTTAGGGATAAAGAAAAAAAAGGGGAAACAAAATCTTATTCTAATTACAAATCTTGAAGGAAAAGTTATCTAGAATCTTCCATAGCACACTATAAATACAAAACCAAAATCCCCTCATTCTCCCCTTTAGAATTTCGACCCAAGGCAAGAAAAAAGGAAGAAGAGAATTCTTTTTAGGGTTTTCATCATTCAAGGATTAAGGTAAAATTTTAATACAAATGTTTAATTAATTTATATAATTCATGTAGCAATAATATGATGGATTAGGGTTTATATTTAGATCTGTAAATTATGATTATAAAACATGTTAGAGTCATTAATTAGTGATATTATAATGATTGGTGAAGTAATTAGGGTTTTAAACATGTTGATTAATGAGTTATGAATCTGGCAGAATTAATAGGCTGTAAAGATACGATTGTAATTAATATATGGTGATGAGTTAGATCACGAATTTTATGTCTAAATTATAGTTCAGAGAAAGAGCTTTCCAAAAAGTCCGACCACGATCAATTTTGAGGTGGGAAGGCAGTCAAACAATTTTTGTAAGTTAAGGTGTCAAAACAGTTAAATCGGGACAGAATTAGGGTAAAAGTATTGAGGTCAATGGTGACTTTTAAAGTGTAATTAGGGTTAGGCCTTCTGTGGAAATTAAGTTCTATATTATATTTGACTTCCACGCGAAAATTAGGCGATAACAAGTTGTGCGAATGTGTCTAAGAGGTCAAAACTTTTTGATGTCCGATCAGATCCGAATCTGGATAGATGACATGTTTGATTTTTCATTGAGTACTTGTGTGTGTTTTTAGTGCATGGCCTTCTGGGACAAGCTTGTATGCTTATGAAGGATCATGTTTAATTTTTGATGTGAGTTGTGAAGCGTTATTCGCCGTGATTTTATGTAGGTGAATGTACCCTACAAATCTGCGTTTTCTGAAAGTTTTAATTAAGGGATTTAGTGAGTGTAAGGTATTGGGTGATGATTAGTATGGAGTATAGGTAATCCATAGTGGGTTATATGAACCTTAGAAATCCATCATATATATGTGTTACATGGTCTATAGCTTTTAGCTTGGTCGCGTGTAATGTGGTATTGTATTGTTTGTATAGATTTGTGTGTGGATTATTTGGAAGCTGCGGAATTGAGGTGAGTTCATAGTCCCATATTTTTACTTTGTTTTAAACTTGGGATGGAGATGATGCTTGTATTTAAATTGTTTTGAGATTACTGTGATTATGTGTTTAATAAAAGGCATGGACGTGTAATTGTTATTATACTTTTACTGCATGTTATTGTGGTGTTTAATTGTGGTGATTATTTGAGTGAGAAAGTCCTAGTGGCTCTACTCATTATAATTATCTTGGATCGGTGGGCGCGTTCCGTCCCAATTGTTGTGGTATTTGGATCGGTGGGCACGTTCCGTCCCAATTTATGTGGTGTTTGGATCGGTGGGCCCGTTCCGTCCCAATTTATATTTGGATCGGTGGGCACGTTCCGTCTCGTAAGCTGTGATTGCATGTTAGTTGTATGATAACTTTACTTTTACTGTCCTGCAATGCTATGCTATGTTTTATAATCACAGTAAATCGATAATCGAGGTGTTTTGTGTGTCTTAAACCTATGAATCTCACCAACATTATGTTGACGTTTTTAAGCATCATTTTCAGGTGAGCATTCTAAGGCTAAGATAGAAGGGCGCGATTAGAAGAGACCTAGTTGCATTTGAGGATGACTATCTTTAAGTTTTTAATTTGATTTAGTTGGATTTTGTTTATGATACATTGAATGTCTTCCATTATTACGTTATGTTTTAATGAAGATACCTTGGAGATTGTTTTTGGTTATTTTATTTTGGGGTATCGTTACGACACTTTGTGTCTGTTCTTTACTCTTTATATTTGCATATAGTAATTCTCTATATAGACGCCATGTGTTGTGATGATATCCATGATGTTGCACTCGCGTTTCCGCCATCGGCGAGGTGTGACATTTATCCTATGTTATTCGCTTGTTTTATATTATTTTATGTGAGAATTGATAATTAATCACTTACTTTTGTAATTCTCAGTTATAAAGCATTTGGTGAAAGTTAGCTATTTTGGATGTAAATTGGAGCAAAATGGATCAAGTTGGAAAAGTCTACTGAACTGAAGGAAGATACGCCGTATCATTCTAGACAGATACGCTATACATAAAGACTTAGACGATTATGAAGACCATTGCCTGACTTTGAAGCATACGCCGTATGGAATTATCCCATACGCCATTTATGTAACCTTGGTCAACGAGAAGATCTGACTTGTTTTACTCCAGATACGCCGTATTACATTCCAGATATGCGGCGTATTAATCTCAAGACTTCACCAGATAACCCAAGATTCTGAAGGACGATGCGCCGTACGAAGATTGAAGTTGCGCCGTATCTTATGACGGTGTACGAATATTCCAAAATATAATAATCTTGGACCCCACGCGAAGTTACCTAGATTCGGCGTATCAACTTAATGGATACGCCGTATCGACCCTGTCATCAGAAAGTATAAATACCTCATTCGATAGCCACATTCGACACACACATAACAAGGAAGAAAACCAGACGAATTGGCAGCACAAGACACAACCTAAAGGATGAATTCAGAGCAGTAAGAAGGTCCTGCTAGTATTTTAATTCACAGGAAAACTCATTTACTTGTATTAGCAATCTGTTAATCGTTGAGTTAGCGTCTTTTTCACTATTTGATCGGACTTAATTCTTTCCAGCTTTTATAAAGAGTATTTGATGTTTATTTGGTTTCTCAATGCATGTGCTTTGATTACATATTGAGTTTATCGCGCCTTGTCGACGTAGGCTCGCGCAATTACTTCATTAGCATCATTTGCATAGTTAATGTAAGCCTGTAAAAGGGATAAATAATACATAAACTTAGTAATCATTAGGTGTTTACACGCCTGTGTTAAGAATTCCACTAAGAGAGAATAGATTTTAGCACTCATCTTATACAGCTAAGCAATTAAACGTGTGACAAGTTTTCCTACTATCGGCCAAGCCTCTTATCTGTATCTGTTTTCTATCTGTGTACGTGTGTGCCATTCGCTTCCTTATTTTATTTACTATTTACTTAATCTACACATCGTGACAGTCTTTTAGGCTGAAAACCCCCCCTTGCGTTAGATTAGGGCATTAGAACTAACTTAGGATTAAAATTTTGATAGATATCTAGGTGTTAACATTCCACTCTTAGTGTTCGACACTCTACTTACCAACTAGCTACATTGATCGGGTACACTGCTCGTTAGTGTGTGTTATAGGATAAGTCGGCTAAGTATAAATTTAAAACTTGATAATATAATCTAAACCTACAACGATATATGCACGAATCAAGCATCTTCTGAGAAAAATACTTGTACTTTAGTGTTGGATTTGTTAATACAAATAAACCGTAAAAATATTTATTTATATCTTACGATCTTCTTATGTTTTGTCGATAACAATCGTAAAATTATTTTAACGAAATAAATAAAATACGTAAAGTTTTGAGCAAATAGTTTACTAACTCAACTAAACAAATAAATCATCAAACATGTTTAGTTAATAGTTTATATAAAACTAAAACCATTTTTATAAAACACTTATAAGTAACTTTTGTTACTTACACTTTTATAGAAATACATAGTTATAAACTAACCAAATAAACATACAATGTAAATGTGTTAGACTATCCATAGACCCATAACCCATGACCCATGGACCTTAACCCAAAACCCATGGCCCATGCTCATTGCATCATGCATGACATCACAATGGGTAAAATCTATGACCCATGACCCAAAGTCCATACCCATGACAAAAGAAATTGCATCATGCATGACATCACATGACCCATAGTCCGTGACCCATTAACCAAAACCCGAAATTGTAACCCAAAATCCTGACTGGACTGACCCAGGTGCCGGATCCCTTGGATTGCACTGGCCGGATCCCTCTGGGAAAGGATCTGGCGAATCCGGCTGATCAGAGGACAGTTTGCCTATAAATAGTTGGCCATTTCCTCCTTTCTTCTCACCACTCTAAGATATATCTTCTCTCTATATTCTCACTTCTCTAACCTCATATCCAAGGATCTTCTATGTAGCTTTTCTCTTAGTGATTCTCTAGGTTTCTCTTAAAGGCGAGATCAAGACCTCTAGAAGACTTGCAAGCTCGAAGACATAGGTTGCTAGGCTTCGTCATCATCAAGACCACTGAAGTGAATCTTGTTCTTGGATCTTCTCATACGTCATAGATATGTTGTGTTAGTTAGTGGTGTTGGGATTAGTTCCTCCATTGTAAAGGAACTCAGTATCTAGCCTTGTACCGAATAAAGTTTAGGCGACGTAGGTTGGTTCTACCTCGTGGAAGAACTCGGTATCTAGCCTTGTACCGGATAAAGTGTAGGCGACGTAGGTTTGGTTCTACCTTGTTGTGGAACGTTGTTGTTCTTGAAGTTCAAACACTTGGGATATGAATCTTAGTAATGTGTTTGAGAGATATTTATGTATTGAATGTGTTTAGCATGCGGAATCTACTACAACACACTTTAAAAGAACACAAGGTGGTGAGTTTAAGTAAACGTGAGAATGCAATGAACAAATAACACAACTTTGGTTAACACAAAACTATTCAATATTATTAATGAAATAATACGGATGATCTAAATATCACCAGGATTACAAAGTAATCTTGAATATTTGATTGTAAAGGATTTGTGATTTGAAGTAACTAAGTTACTTGAGAGATAGTTTGTTTTTGGTTATTGGTTGTGAAAGATGCATGCATGAAGTAGTGACTAAGATATCCTTTTATAAGATAAGGATATCTTATTACATGTTGTCAAGTGGAAGAGTATTATACTATACTTTGACTATTATGTGCGCCTACAATTAAATACAACTACCTATGTACAACTCTGATAATATTCCTCTGTCACCACAGAAGACTAATCTACTTCTACATAACGTATAACTTTGTACAAAGACTAATAATTCAACTAAATATCTATTACAAAATATCTAATCGACTTGACATAAGCTTGGCAGGCTCTTCATCAACCAGCAGTACCTTCTACCCAGAAGGTACTGGTAGAACATCTTCATACTTGTTCAAAATCAACTAGCAGGCTCTTCTCATCATTGGCAGGCTCTTTGACTTTGATCATTTTATTCCCAACAATCCTCCCCTAAACTTGTTATTTCCATTAAAATACACAAGTTTCTGATGAATAAAATACATACCTTGAGGATTTGAGAGAACTCTTCCAAAAACCTTTACTTTCTATCCTTCCTTTTTCTTTCATATTGCTCAGATATGCTCCTCAGCAAACTCTGAACAATTTCTGAGTTTTCTTCATCCTTGTCACACCTTAATCTATTGGAGATCATAGCTTTAAGCACTTCATAGCTAAGTGGATACTCTTTCTCAGCTAACATAAAGAGTTCTATCCCACTCTGTGTGAAAAGGTGATGAATATTGCTATGGCTTAGAAATTCCCAAGTTGTTGAAGGATCATAATAGGGAAATTTCCAATGAACATCTTTGGGATCAGGATCAAACATCCTATTGAATTCTACCCAAAGTTCTTGTTCCTTAGCATCTGTACTAGAAGTTGTGTCTAGCCTAATCTGCACTAGATTCCACAATTCTTCCAAATCTGCTCTATCAGATGCTCTAACTAAATTTTCAAAATTCTTGAAGATAGCAGACTGTCCCCCAACCCTTGATATTTTCCATGACTTACCAAATCTATCATGGTGTATTTCCCAATCAATTATAGGGTGTCTAGACCTAATTAGATCAGCATGTATGATAGTAGGTAAAGTAATCAACATTTTACTTACTTGCTCTGTGTCCAATTTTGCTACTTCTTTCTTCTGAGCATCTTTCTTCTTCATTGAGGGATGTACATCAGATGGAACATTATAGTAAAGACTCTTGTAGGCTTGAAGATATAAAAAGAAGATTTCATCAGCAGATTTCTTCTTAAGTTGATAACCAGTCCAATTTGCCTGATTCTTCAAAAATTTCTTCATAAAGATTGTTTGATCTTTGTTAGTTTGGCCCACTTTAAAACCTCTCTTCTGACTTTCCTTCATCTTCTCAAAAATGTCTGCCAAAGCTGCTTCTTTGTATTTCTTGTTGATGAAAGATTCAAGTGCTTCAGTCTTCTCATCAGAATTAAGTGTCTTGTCATTTACTATATTTGCTGCATGACCTTTCACAATTGGATCATTATTGATAATCCATAACATCTGTGCATCAAAGGTCTCTTGAGCAATTTGAGTATCAAGAAGATCTTGAGCAGCATCTTCAGTATCTTTCTGTTCTTTCATTGCTGCAAGCATTCTTAAAGCTTCAAGTGCTTCTAGCTCTTCTTGTTGAACCCTTTTGGCCTCTTCTTCTCCTAAAGCCATCTGAATTTGCTGAGTTTTTTTCAACTTCTTGGACTTTGGCTCATCTTCAATCATAATACCTTTGCCCTTATCCTTTGGAGTTGAATCTTGTGATGGAGCAGAAGATTGCTCATCAGCAATTAAAACCCTCTTTCTCTTGTACACTCTCTCAGCAGACCCTTTATACCCCATAGCCAATAGCCTTTCTCTCCTAGCAGACTCTTCTTCTGCCCTAGCAGACTCTTGCCCTGCTCCAACAGGCTCTTGCCCTGCTCCAACAGGCTCTTCATCATAAACTTGAGTTCCATCATGGAATTCAAATTGAGCCTGTTCCTCCTCTTCATCCTCATCTTCAGACCTATCCTTCCTCCCCTTTTTGGAAGAGTGATCTATCCTATCAGCATCTGACTGTGAAGAACTAGATAAAACAACCTTTGCAGACTTTTTACCCTGTAACTTCTTCACTTCACCCTCCAATTTCTTGACCCTCTTGACCAATTTGATGTTGATCTTAGAAAACCTTTCATTTTGACTTTTAAGAGCATTCTCTAAGAACTTCACCTTGTCTTTCAGTTCTTGCATTGTCTGAGGTGATTGGGTTTGTGATATATGATGTGGTGATGGTGGTGGTGTTGCTGATGGTACTGGAGATGGTATTGGTGATTGTTGATGTGTTTGTGAAATGAAACCATGTGAAGAACTAGATGATTGTGTATCAGCAGATGGTGTTGGTTCTTCTGGATGTTGTGGTACCATTTCATCAAAAAGTGGAACTTCCTCCCCTCTAAAACCAATTCTCATATTTGAAAATACTTTGTGAGAAAGTTTTGGTGTTTCATAAATTGAGTCTGCGGGAAGCAACACATGTTGTAGTTTTCCAATGATGCAACCAATAAATCTTGGATACATCAAAAACTTTGTTTTACTTTTCACATTGTTTATCAATCCTTCAAAAATATATTTAGAAAAATTGTATTTTCTGTTTGTGGCTAAGCAAATGAGAGCAGAAGCCATGTTTCCACTAAATTGCTCCCAAGAGGTTTTCTTCTGGCTCAAACAGTGAAGGATTGTGTGAATCAAAAATCTCCATTGTGGAGTAAGATGCTTTTTCAGAAAAGTAAGTTTGTTAGACTCAGCATGATACCCCATTCTTTGTAAATTTTCAAAAATTTCAGTATCTGGTAATTGACTAATACCATCAGAATCATCCAAATGAAGATGTCTTCTTATGGATGACTCAGTAAGAGTCAAATGCTTACCATCCACTTTGGCCTTAATTCTTTGTTCCCCATTTTCAGAAGTTTTAATTTTAGCAGATTGCCAAAATTGCAAAATTTGATTTTCATAAATAGTGGGATTGACTAGCAAAGCAAACCTGATGTAGGAGTTGTTTAAAAAGTCCACTACTTGATGAAATGAGGCATTATCCTCTGACTTCTCCAAAAATGCTAACTGATTGTGACGTTGGACAAAATCTAGAACAACTGTGGAAGCCATAATGAAAATTTTGAATATGATGGTGGGATTTGTTGGTAGTACTGGTATAAGATGAAAGGTGTATGTGAATTATGATAGTGACTGATGAAAGAAGATATGAGAGAATTACTTTTAACCGACAATAAGAAAGATTAAAATAAGTAAACGAAAAGGCGGTTAAAAAGATCTTTTATATGTAAAATATAATATAATATAATCATCAGTGAATTACATAACTACCCCAACGGCTAATTTTAACTACCAGGCCTAATGGCTAAAACTTTTTCTGACAGGCTCAACGGCTATATAGCAGTACCTTTTTATACTAGCAGTACCAATTTTGAACTACCAGTACCTTTGAAAGTTTTATAAAAATCCCTTATAGTTTTTAGCAAACTACCAGCTATCAACGGATTTGAGTTGTCTTTACCAAAAGCCGTTTGCTTATGGACTAGCTAACTATTTACAATTAAGTATGGTTAGTTAACAACCATATAGTTTTTGGTAAACTATCAACCATCAACGGATTTGATTTGTCTTTACCAAAAGCCGTTTGCTTATGGACTAGCCAACTCTTAAGTTTGTGAAAACTTGGTGAGCTGAATACCAAAAGCCAGGATGGCCCAAAGATGGTGCAATTTCCTTGGATGGAGGAAATTTAGAAAGGCAATGATGCTGTGTATATTGGATGATTGGTTCAACAAGTGAAATCATCTAATGTCATGCCTTTGAGTTGAAACCTTTCTTAGTTTGATCTAGATAGAACTTTCTCCTTTGAGAAATGCTTCATCCCTTCTAGATATGTGATCTAACTCTATCTTTTTCAACTCTGCATCATCTTGTATGCTCTTGTCTTTTCTTTCACTAATTGGTTTTTCTTCCATTCTGGGCTATTAATTCCTCCCCTGAGATTGTTATCTCTCCTGAAATGAATTTAATTTTTGTTGCACCTTTTTGATTGGAAGAACTCTTGTTTTGTTATCAACCTGAAATGTGTTAGTTGCAAACCAAAAGAACAAGATGCAAAGCACTTGATCTATAGCATTTTAAACATTCAAGCCTTTATATGAACAAAACATAGCAATTTTGTATCAGCAGGACCAATTATGAACTAACAGGACCTTTTGACTAACTAGCAGTACCATGTTTAAAATCCAATACCAGTTAATTTTATGAACAAAAACACATGTTTTTCAAAGATTTATCATTCCAATACCTCCTACAAGATATTTGAATCTACCTAAATCAAAAGCTTTGGTGAGAAGGTCTGCATAATTCTTTTCAGAATCAATTTTAACTACTTGAATTAACCTCTTCTCATTGCAATCCCTTATGAAATGGTGTCTGATTTCAATATGTTTTGTTTTTGAGTGTTGAACTGGGTTTTTAATGATACAAATAGTACTGCTATTGTCAATATAAATAATGGTGTTAAGAAAATTGTACCCATAGTCAAGCAATTGATTTTGGATCCAAAGAACTTGCCCACAACAACTTGCACCAGCAACATATTCTGCTTCAGTTGTAGAATTGGCCACCATTGTTTGTTTCTTGCATTGCCAAGAGATTAGTCTGCAACCAAGAAATTGACATCCACCAGTTGTGGATTTTCTGTCTAGTGTTGCACCAGCATAGTCACTATCCGAATAAGCCACCAATTCAAAAGATGATTCCCTTGGATACCAAAGACCCAACCTAGGTTGACCCTTAAGATATCTAAAGATTCTTTTGACTGCTGTGAGATGAGAGATCTTGGGATGTATTTGAAACCTTGCACACACACATACTGAGAACATGATATCAGGTCTTGATGATGTAAGATACATCAAGGACCCAATCATAGATCTATAATTGTGCAAATCCATATCTTCTCCTTCAGCATCCTTGAGTAGCCCTTTGTCTGGATCCATTGGTGTACTTGCAACCTTAGAATCAGCAAAATTAAATTTTCTTAGGATCTCTGCTACATACTTATCTTGGCTGATAAATATGCCTTCATTGGATTGTTTCACTTGGAGACCCAAAAAGAAAGTAAGTTCCCCCATGGAACTCATTTCAAACTTACTATGCATAAGTTTTTCAAATTCTACACACAAGTCTTGGTTTGTTGATCCAAAGATTATGTCATCAACATAAATCTGCACTAGCAAGATGTCTTTCTTTGTTCTTTTGATAAACAAAGTTGGATCAATCCTGCCTCTTTGGAATCCACTTTCTAGTAGAAAACAAGCCAATGTTTCATACCATGCCCTAGGAGCTTGGTGTAGACCATACAAAGCCTTGGTAACCTTGTAAACTTTGTCTGGATACTCAGCATCAATGAAGCCTGGAGGTTGAGACACATATACTGGTTCTTCAATCTCACCATATAAAAATGCACTCTTAACATCCATTTGATAGACAGTGAAGCCTATGAATGAAGCATAAGCCAAGAATAGCCTAATTGCTTCAAGTCTTGCAACTGGAGCAAACACTTCTTCATAATCTACCCCTTCTTCTTGAGTATATCCTTGTGCTACCAATCTAGCCTTGTTTCTGATCACTATACCCCTTTCATCTTTCTTGTTTCTGAACACCCATTTGGTTCCAATTGCCCTATGACCTTTAGGAAAATCAACCAATATCCAAACCTTCTGAATCTTGAATTGGAGAAGCTCTTATTGCATTGCTTCCACCCAACTTGCATCATCCAAAGCTTTGTTTATGTTTTTGGGTTCAGCCTGAGATAGAAAACATGAAAACAAGCATATATTGGAACTATCATTCTTCTTTTCTTCATAAATAGAGGAGATAAATCCTTCTTCATCTGAAGATAAGACTTGAGATAAACCAACTTGAGATCTTGTTCTAACACCAGAAGTTATGCTTCCAATCACATCATCAGTTGAGTGATCTTTGAGAATTCTAGTGTTTGGTGTTTTAGGAACTTCATATGTAGTTGGAAGATTGCTAATCCCAACTTCTTCTTGAAAAGAATCATCTATTTGAACATTCAATGGCTCAGCAGTACCAATACTTGAATTGGCAGGACCATCTGAAGAACTAGCAGTACCATTGTCATTAGCACCACTTTCTTGATTCTCTTGATTCTGAGTTCCTTGATCTTCTTCATTACCCTCATTTATTATGTTTGAAGGTTCTTCTTGACTTGAAGATAGATCCATACTTTTCCAAATTGGCATCCAGATGTAATCTTGATCTTTAGGAGTTTCAACATTGTCTTCAGAACCTGCATTTTCATTAGCATTTGTACCTGTAACAGGCACATAATTCATAGATTCTGAAAGCCTATCAACATCAAACATCCAATCTGGTCCAACTCCTTTCACATTTGTTAGTTTCTCTTGAAACTCTATGTGAAGATTTTCTTCTACTAGCCTTGTGCAAGTGTTAAACACTCTGTAGGCCTTACTCTGCAAGGAATACCCTATCAAATAGCCAACATCTGCTTTTCCATCAAATTTGCCTAAATGATCTTTGGTATTGAGAATAGTGACATGACAACCAAAAGGTCTCATAAAACTTAAAGATGGTTTTCTACCAAAGAAAAGTTCATAAGGTGTTTTTCTATGTGGTTTTGTCACAAGAACCCTGTTTTGTACATAACAAGCAGTACCAACTGCTTCAGCCCAAAATGAAATAGGCAACTTAGAGTCTACTAACATAGTTCTAGCAGCCTCTATAAGTGTTCTATTCTTTCTTTCTGCTACTCCATTTTGCTGAGGTGTTCTAGCTACACTAAACTCTCTTTTTATGCCTTTTTCCCTGCAAAAGTCATCCATAACTCTATTCTTTAACTCTGTCCCATTGTCACACCTGATGACCTTAACCTTCTTATCAGATTGGTTTTCTACCTCAGTGATATAGGTTTTAAGTATCTCACTAGTTTCATGTTTAGATCTTAAAAAGAAAACCCATGAAAATCTGCTATAATCATCAGTAACAACTAGACAATATCTTTTTCCATTCAAGCTGCACACATTAGTAGGACCAAAGAGATCCATATGAAGCATATGTAAAGCCTGAGTAATAGAGTTTTGGGTCTTGGGCTTACAAGAAGCTCTATGTTGTTTGCCTTTTAGGCAGTCAACACAAGTTTGGTCGTTTTGGAAAATCTTTTTGGGTAAACCTCTTACTAAATCATATTTTGCAATAGTGTTGATTGTTTTAAAGTTTACATGACCAAGCCTTCTATGCCAAAGCATAGATTCATCCAATGAGGCTTTTGCTACCAAACAAGTTAAACCTTCCTTTGGATCAATGTTCTTTAAATTGACACTATACATATTGTTCCTTTTTGGAATTTTAAGAAGGATCTGACTCTCATCAGGCATCTTAAAATCAGAAGAAAGAACCATACATTCATTGTCAGTAAATAGAACATTGTTCTTTTTATCACACATTTGTGAGACACTAAGAAGATTAAACTGAAGTTCTTTCACAAAATACACATTTTCAAAATCTAGTTTACTGGTTTTGATAGTACCTTTACCAGTGATCTTTCCTTTTATTCCACCCCCAAAGGTAACATATCCTCCATCAAATGTTTTGAAGTCTGAGAGGAATGACATGTTGCCTGTCATGTGCCTTGAACATCCACTATCAACATATCCTTGATCTTCAATATCAGATGAATGTTCCTGCACATGAATAAACACATTAGTTTCCTTGGGGTACCCAAGCCATGACAGACTTGGGTTTGCCTCTTGCATCAATGAAATCAAACCTTTTCAGGATTGTTGATGCACCTTTTGATTGGATTGGTTTCCAAATCCAACATGCTGAGGACTTAACAGCACTTTCCCTTCTAATCCATTGTGTGGTCTTTGGTCTATCAGTACCAATTTTGGCAATACCAATTTTGGCAGTACCATTTGGTCTAGCAGGACCTTTTGGTCTAGCAGGACCTTTGGTTTTTGGTGTCCAAATTTTTGTTTTAACCCCATTTATCTTTTGAATAGGACTTTTCTCAACTTTTGGTACACTTTTGAAAGTGTTTCTTGTACCCTTTTCAGTTGGTTTTGTAATAACAGGCTTATGTTGTCTAACAGTATGATTATCTTTTGTAGTGTTAGACTTAACAAAACTTTTTCTGGGGTGAGAAACATTTGTTTTAGACTTTGTTTTACTCCCAGAAACCTATTTATTACAATAAGCATGAAGATGATTAAAGCTACCACAATAATAACAAGCCTTATTGAACATAACAAAGTCATCACCTAATTGTTGTGACTTAAGGTTGTTCCAATTTCTTTGGCTTCCCCTAGGTTTGTTATTACATTTTTCACAACTTTCAACTGTCTTCAAAACAACTTTAGTCTTAGCTTTAACTTCTACTTTCTTAGGACTAGTTGGTCCTACTTTGATTCCTTTGATAGGAATAGTATGATCTTCATCATCATCAGATACCCAATCCTCAATAATTAGGACATCTGGTCTCTTATCAGTGAGCACCTTAGAGAGTGGAACATTCTTAGCACTCTCAGAAGGTTCACTTATCACTACAGGTTTAGCCAATGGTTTGTTAACAAATTCATGTAAACCTGATACAGCAAGATCACTACCTTGAGGACATGGAATTCCTCTATAAGGAGGTGGACATTCATTGTATCCTATCCCTGATTTTATTCTTTCATTCATCTGATTCTCTACTATGCTCCTAGTACACTCAGAAGCTAGTTCCAATTTAGTAACAGTCAGTTGAATATTATCTCTAGCCAATGTCACTTTAGTGCACTCAGTCCTTAACATTTCAATTTATGTATCTTTCAAAAATATTTGTCTATTAAGAGCACCTTTAGCATCAGAAAATGTGAGTTCATTTTCTCTATAGTGAATGATTTGTTTTTCTAGCTTGGACATACCACACTTATGGTCAAATAAGGTTTGATTGGTTTTTCTATGTTCTAAAATTTCTGTATCATAAGCTTTACTTATGATTTCTAATTCTTTAAGAGATTCACAATTATTAGAACATTTGATAGTTTGTACCTCAGGAGTGGAGAATGCCATCAAAGCCAATTCATCAGAAGTTGACTCATCTTCACCCATGAAACTCCAATCAAAACCCATGCCATCTATAGCAACCATTGCTTTTGGTTCAGCAACTTCAACAACCTTACTCTTGCTTTCAAAGTTTCCTTTCTTCTCAAAGCTTTCTTTATTTCTGTTGTCAAACCCTCTACCCTTGTTATCCTGCTTCTTAGGTCTTCTACACTCTCTAGAGTAGTGACCTTTCATGTGGCAGTTGTAACACTCCACCTTTGACTTATCATAGCCAGCAGGCTCATTTCCATCTATCAGAATCTTCTTGCCAGTCCTCATCATCAACTTCTTGGCTCTAATGCTTAAAAGTGAAAGTTGCCACTTTATGTCCATTTCTTCAAGATCATCAGGATGAATCTCTTGAAGGTCTTCAAATGATAATACGGACCCATTGTGCTGAGATGTAAGAAAATCACACCCAATTGTTTCATCTAATATTGATTTGGTACTACCAGAAGTACTAGCAGTACCAAAGGTTGTATTGGCAGTACCTTCTTCTCTGCTACCTTGATCTTCATTATCAACCTTTGAGATGCTTGGGGATGAAACAAAAGCCATATTTCCTGAACTTGACCCAGTAGTCTTCTTTACTTCATGCTCTACTATTTTGAAATTATTGTAGAGATCATTGAGACTCATCTGGTCAATATCTGACTTGTTCTTCCATACAATGACATGCATAGACCATTCTGAAGGTAAACTTCTAAGAAATTTAGAGTTTAGGTCTTCTTGAGTTATCATCACTTCATGGATGGCTAACTGACTTGCAAGCTTCTGAAGTCTATTGAACATACTATCCAAAGACTCATTGGTTGTGGCTGTGAAGTTCTCAAATTGTTGTTTGAGAAGTGTTTTCTGTGTTTTCTTGGTAGCATCATTACCACCAAACCTAGCCACAATTGCTTCAAAAAGGGTTTTGGCATCTTTGTATTTGTTAAAGATCAGAAGTTGATCATTTGGAATAGTCATCAGTAACATACTCCTTGCCTTTAGATCATTTCTCCTCTGAACTTTTTCATCTGCATTTGATGGTTGTTCTTGTATTCTTGTTACAAGAGCATCATTTACTGTTGTAGTGGTGATTTGGGGTTTAAATGAATTGCCTTGTTCAATGATCTCCCAAAGTGCATAGTCCTGCACTTGAAAGTATTGTTCAACCCTTAGTCTCCACATTTCAAACTCGTTTTGCTTGAGTAATGGAAGTTTAGCTGCAACATTGGTTTGAATATGTTCAACATCCATTTTTCTTTTAAATTAGTAAATATCAAGCCTAGCTCTGATACCACTTGTGGAACGTTGTTGTTCTTGAAGTTCAAACACTTGGGATATGAATCTTAGTAATGTGTTTGAGAGATATTTATGTATTGAATGTGTTTAGCATGCGGAATCTACTACAACACACTTTAAAAGAACACAAGGTGGTGAGTTTAAGTAAACGTGAGAATGCAATGAACAAATAACACAACTTTGGTTAACACAAAACTATTCAATATTATTGATGAAATAATACGGATGATCTAAATATCACCAGGATTACAAAGTAATCTTGAATATTTGATTGTAAAGGATTTGTGATTTGAAGTAACTAAGTTACTTGAGAGATAGTTTGTTTTTGGTTATTGGTTGTGAAAGATGCATGCATGAAGTAGTGACTAAGATATCCTTTTATAAGATAAGGATATCTTATTACATGTTGTCAAGTGGAAGAGTATTATACTATACTTTGACTATTATGTGCGCCTACAATTAAATACAACTACCCATGTACAACTCTGATAATATTCCTCTGTCACCACAGAAGACTAATCTACTTCTACATAACGTATAACTTTGTACAAAGACTAATAATTCAACTAAATATCTATTACAAAATATCTAATCGACTTGACATAAGCTTGGAAGGCTCTTCATCAACCAGCAGTACCTTCTACCCAGAAGGTACTGGTAGAACATCTTCATACTTGTTCAAAATCAACTAGCAGGCTCTTCTCATCATTGGCAGGCTCTTTGACTTTGATCATTTTATTCCCAACACTTGTGGAAGAACTCGTTATTTAGCTTTGTACCGGAAAGAATGTAAGTGATGTTGTGAAGGCTTCTCCACCAAGATAAGGAGCATGTGGTGTAGTGTTTACAAACTCTCGAGTTGGGTACTCGGGGAGTAGAGTAGGGCAAGGAAGGTGACCTTGTAGCCGAACAACTATAAATACTTGTGTTATGGTTGTGTCTTTCTTTCTCTATCTATTAGTATAGTTTATTTATATCTAACTATCAATATCCACATACACCAAAATAGATTGACATAAGTCGATCTAAAAGTTTTATAACGAAGTTTTAATTGGTAAAACTATTCAACCCCCCCTTTTAGTTTTCTACAGGATTGATAATCTTTATCAGGCCTTATCTCTCATTTTGTTCCTATGTTTTTTGTCATCTTATCTTTCACATGGTCTTAAGCCTTGGCGCATTACTGCAGCACATCATCGCCCATAATCTCCTTCTTGTTTGAAACGCCATCGAACGAGATTATTATCCAGCAGTTACGGATAGCCATGTTACTTAAGATGATTAAGTCCCCTTCATCCCAGCTGATGAATATTATGAGATAGTTCGCAGCCATCCAGCATACATGTTGAAGTTATTTCATGATCTTATACCTTACAGTATTCCTTTCACGAAATACATGTTGCTTCTCCTTGCAAGTCCAATGAACCAGTCATGTGACCATCACTGGTTTCTCAAGATTGCACATACCAGCTCTACTAGTATGATGGCGCGTGATAATCTATCTCGGGTTTAATCCAACACATATTTTCTTGAAGAGTTACCAATCAAGAAAAATGGTATTACAAAGCATATAATTCAAGAACAAAGTATTGTTTTTATATCATGCATCTACAATTTTAAATAAAGACAAATAGTAAATTCAATCATTTTGTCATAATGGGTAGAAAACCCTATCATTCCACCCATTACACTAGAATCCTAAAATCCCATTACAAGGTACCACGCTATGGCGTAACCTACCTTGTAATAGCTTTTGGGTACGTGCTTTACCCCACCAATTGCCTTCAGGACAACTCCTGGGGCCGAGACTCCGACGCCAGTTGGGCATACTTAGTCTCGTCTTTAAGCCTTAGGTCCACTATGGCGGAATGCCAATAGACTCTACCATAAGCGCGAGTATGTTGTGTAATTCATTGATCTCTGCAAGGGCATACAACCAATGAATCCAAGAACCACCTCTCTCACATTAGCCATATACCCACAAATACCGTATTAGGGGATCAACTATCTTCAGGGTCTGAGCTAAGTGAGTGGACAGGCATATGGATGTCGCATTAGTCTAAGATTACACATAGGGCTAGACTTCCCAGACTCATCAGTCCACTAGTATTTTCTTTTTGTATCAAGTATTAAAACACTTTTCTTCAGGAAAGTCATTTTTCATATGAACTATGAATGAAATCATACCATGATTTGTTAAGTTTTAAAACAAATCAATTTGTAATAAAAAGTGTATAAACTCAGGTTACCCGTCCCAATCTTTTAGTTAGGTTCTTACTAATTCATAGACATTACCTTTTATTACATGATCTTGCTGTTAGAGACCTAGTGCACCTCTTTCTCTTGACTTAAGCAGAGACGCCCAGTTTTATTATGTCCTCAGATAATACCGGTTGTCATATTATCTATCTTTTAGCATGCATATGGACAATAATAAAACTCTTTGACACAGCCGAGCCATTATCTAGTGTTGATCCTGAGCACCACTTCGGTAATCAACTTGGGTCTATTCCTAAGGGTTAAAATATGACACAAGGTAGTAGGCTTCTTTGGACTCCGTGTCATCTCAACATCGCCCATGACACTCCTTGCTCTTGGTGGATCTTCATTCCTCAGTGCTCCCACTTAGTGTCCTCTCTCTTCATTTTCCTTAGGTCGTTCTACCTCGTCTAGGCTTCCTTGTGTCCCGTCTATCTTGGTTTACATTTATTTAATAAAATAAAAGAGGGAATAACAATGCCACACATGCCTCCCTTTAACCCAAAATAAATTATAAACATAACTACGCTACATCACAACCACACAGTTTATATTTTGGTCTTTAGCTCAGGCTCGTGTCATTCATGATTTAAATAAAGCAGGAAAGCAGTTATTAATAAAGTATAAGTGAAACACTTAAGCTATGATTCGCAGGACACACTACACATGCACATGTAGGGATGAGCATGGGTCTGGAACCGGAACCGGTGAAACTGAGAACCGAATTTTGTGAAAAGTAAGAACCGAGAACCGAACCGAATATAGTTTTTGGTTCCGGTTCCGGTTCTTTGGGTCTACCCGGATAGGAACCGCTTTTCTAAAGGAAAAAAATAACCTACTACACTAATGAAATATGCCAATAAAAAACACAAAAAAATTGAATTTTTTTAAACACTTACAACCATTTACGTTTAAACCAATAACAATTAATAACTAAAGCATAAACTCAAATAAATAATTATTCTATAGTTTCACTTGTTCATATTTTTAACAAAACAATAATGCATAACAATACGGTAAACAAATTAAAATAACTTAAAACTTTGTCCAATAAACTAATTAAGACCAATTATAGTTTCACAGTTGTTTTATCTTTGTCTCTTCCGGTTAGTTTCTCTAATTGTTCTTTTATATCCTTGGCAATCTCATCATCTTTAATAAGATCTTAAACATCATCCCAATTAATTTGCGTTCTCGACTTTCTCACCTAATCTTGGGTGCAAATCAAAGCTTCCACAATCGGCGTCGACAAGCGAGCTCTATAAGGGTCTAATACACGTCTAGCCGTACTAAACGCCACTTTGGATGCCACGATTGATGATAGATGTTTATGTGAGTTTTGAATGTTGAATGATCTTGGAATGATATTAGGCTTAGATTAATTATTGATTTGTAGATGTTTCAATGAATTAAAGATTAGGTGTAATCCCTAATATCAATCCTATCACACACACTAACAATCACGAGAGGTGGTACAAGAGTGGAATATGGTATTAGTTCTAGAGAGAGAATCTAGAGTGAGAAAGTTCATTCATTAAACACATATTACACACTAAAGCACACACATATCCAACCTTCCAAATGAGGAGGATGGAGGGTATTTATAGTTTACAACAAATGAGGCTTATGGGCTTTTATGGACTAACATATAACATATTAGATTAAATTAAAAGCCCATTGACTATGCTAATAATTAAACAACAACAACACATTAAAATATAAAACGTAAATGACCATCACTTTTAATAATGCTAACAATCTCCCCCTAAAGGATGGTCATTCAAATGACGCTCCGCGTGATTAGGTCTTTAGTCATCATTGTCTTGAACTTTGTGTGCCGTTGTAGAATAGTCTTGATTCATCTGTTCCTTCATGCTTTATGATCTTCAAAGTAATCGTCTTTAGGTCGTTCTTGCCTTCGATCAACATCTTCACATGTTTGCAGTGTCGTCTCTTCCATCATACTCATACTTCTTGATAATACTTTGAACTTCATACTTATGTCTTCCTCACTTGATACCTGAACTTGTTCTTGACATCTTGATTAGCTTCTTGACTTTGTCTTAACACTTTGTCTTTAACTTGATCTTTTTGTCTTGAACATTTTTTACTTGAGCTTGTTGAGGATGATCTTCATAAGTATGAGTATGAGGAGTTGTAGATGTTGTGCTATAAGATGATGGTTGATGGAATTTCCTCATTACCTGCATAAAACAGTTAGCAATAAATCGTTCAGCACTTATAGGTTCGGACTTCGAGATCGTTAACAGCATAGTGTGAAAACTTTCTTTAGTCCTTACCAAGGCCGTTCTGAATCGGATGCCCCTGAAAGAGCTAACTCAGATACACAGAAGTGTATCCACGATTCAGGTGAGCCGCTAAAGTATACCAGAGTATCACTTCACGACTGTAGACCATTTGAAGCAAATAACCATCATGATATAAGGCAAGATCCGTAGATCTCATTAAGACTCTTGTACACCTTGTGTCCTTTTTGGCGAACACAAGTGTATATATTGGAAGTGCATCCGAAGAGATCTTTTAATGAATCTCATGGATCTAGACTCGATTATGTGCATTTTGGTTTTAGTAGTCGGAGGCATGGAGCAGAGTGCCACCTTTTCAATATCAACACATCTCGAAGTGAGAGGCCGATAGATCATGTATGGTTCTCCGTGAGAAATGAAACAAATAACTTTTAAGAGATATCTGAGTGGCTAGGAGGGGTTTGTGCATCGCGACACTGGGTCCATGACGTCTTGTCTTCAATCTCAGTATCAACTTTGTGATAACCGATAGCAGATGTATTGACCCAGTTTCTGCCCTAAGTTTTCATGGAGGGCTATTTCTTTTTACCCTTTCATAAACTTTTCTTTTTCATTCTTCAACCCCTTCTTTCCCTTTCTCATTTACTAATTTTTTTTTCAATCATACCTAAGGACTTCTAACTCTAATCTATTGGAATTGTCCTTAAGTAGATCCCTCCGGCTCTGGCGGATCATAGGACATAAACCTAACCATAATCACCTTATAACTCCATGATTATCCAAGATTTATTGATCACATACCATAAAACCTTTTGTGAAAATCTCTCAAAGTGTTTATGATTAAACACATTTTTGATAACACTTCGAGAGTTTTGCATTTTCTGAAATACCCCCCCTACACATGTGCTTATGCATTTTAAGATAAGTTTGCACATGGTGGGTAGAGTTCGCACATTTTGAATTGATCGATTTTCAGTGAACATGACCATTGTGAGACACATTTACATCACTAGTTGGACTAGCTTGAAATTATTACCCGTCCTAGTCATATTCAAAGAGAATCTCTCGAATTGGTACATTCTACTCAGACAAGCCCTTTGCGAGACACGTTTACATCACTGGATAGACCTGTCCCGGACAAGTCTTTTCGATAAATGACATTTAACTTTCATCAATTCGAGGGTAAAATATGAGTCGAGCTCTTTTGAGATTTAATCCACGATCTTTAAACATTTTGATCAAATTTTAATCACGTCTTCCCCCCCCCCTCAAAAATAGCATGTCGTGATATTTTTTATATCAACTGATTAAAATAAAGCTTTTTGGAGAGATAGACGGATTTGATTTAGCATGAAATCGGAACTTTTTGTTTTTCATTTTTATACTCCCCCTTAAAGAAAGCATGTTTTATCGGGTTTGGAGGGAATTGTCTTGAGCACAGAATTTTGAGAAAGATTTTGAAAATCTTTTTGAAAAATCTTGATCATGTGCTCAAGGATTCTTTATTTTGTCATTGAAAACACGGGTCCTGATCTGATATAATCAGAAGTCATCAATGTAGCCCTTATTTGAAATCTTTTCGAGTTGATGTACCCGGGCTAAATTTTAAAAGATTTCACGTTGAAGCTCGGGTTTCGTACTGAAGTATACGAAAGCCATAGAGAAGAAATTTTTGAGAAACGACATGTTTTAGAAAACATTTTAAATGAACTCTCGCTCAAGCATCTGTACATGTCCCTATCATTGTTAAATGACATTTCTAGATACGTACAGAATATCAATTATACAAGAGACATGTCGTGAGAAGAAAATTTTTGGTTTTTATGAATTTATTTTTTTTGTTTTTTTGAAAATTTTCTAATTTTATATTTTGTTTTTGATTATTTTTCAAATTTTGTATTTTCTTTTTGTTTGTTTTTCAAATTTTGTATATTGTTTTTTTTCAAAAATATTTACAGCGAAACTATTTGAAAAAGAATTTTCAAGAAGATTCTAGAAGACTTTCCAGCTCCTCAGGAGTTAGGCTTCGCATGCCAATTCGTCGAACTAAATTATCAAACCTCTCTTTTGGAAGGACTTTAGTAAATAGATCGGCGAGTTGGTATTCAGTCTTCACGAAAAATAATTCAACAGTACCCTCTTCTACGTGTTCCTTGATGAAGTGATAGCAGACTCTGATATGCTTGGTCTTCGAGTGTTGTACTGGATTGCACGAGATGGCTATGGCACTTTTCGAATCAAAATACAAAGGAATGCGGTCGAAAGTAAAGCCATAATCTTTGAGCTGTGTCCTCATCCATAGAACTTGGGCACAACACGCAGATAGAGACACATGCTCGGCTTCTGCAGTTGATAATGCAGTACAATCTTGTTTCCTTGATTACCAGCCTACTAGCTTTTCACCCAAAAATTGTGCTCCACCTGATGTACTTTTTGCTGTAACTTGGCAACTTGCATGGTCCGCTTCTGAAAATGCAATTATTTTAAACTTGGAATCCTTCAGACACCAAAGTCCCATGTTAATGGTTCTTCGTTCCGTTTGACCTCTTGGAGGTGAAGTTCGGTAGGCCTTGACTGAAACCGTGCTAATAAGCAAACAACAAAATGAATATCGGGTCAACTAGCAGTAAAATACATGAGAGAACCAATCATGCTCTGATATTTCTTCAGATCCATGGGTTTCCCAAATAAATCAGCACCTATTTTTGGTGAAGTGACCATTGGAGTACCAACAGAGTCACAATTTTCCATACCATGTTTTTTCAAAATCTCAGTTGTATATTTCGCTTGATTAATAAAAATACCACGAGGGGATTGGTGTATTTATAAACCAAGAAAGAATTTTAGTTCCCCATCATGGACATTTCAAATTTGCTTTTCATGCGATTTTCAAAATGTTTTGAATGTTTCGGATTAGTGGACCCAAAAATAATATCGTCCACGTAAATCTGAACAATCAAAATGTCATCTTTATATTTTCTTGTAAATAAGGTTGAATCAATTGTTCCTTTTGTGAAATTATTTTTGATTAGGAAAGATGATAGTTCTTCATACCACGCCCTTGGAGCTTGTTTTAAACCATAAATGGCTTTCTTTAGCTTGTAGACGTAGTCTGGATGATCTTTGTCAACGAATTCGTCTGGCTGACTCACATACACTTCTTCTTTCAGAGTTCCATTCAAGAAGGCCGTCTTGATGTCCATCTGATAGACTGTGATGTTTTTGTGAGCTACATAGGCTAAGAAAATCCTGACTGCCTCAAGTCTTGCTACTGGCGCGAATGACTCTTCGAAATCTATCCCTTCTTCCTATCTAAATCCTTTAGCAACTAGACGAGCTTTTTTGTGAATGACAGTCATTTCTTCATCCTTCTTGTTTTTCCATAACCACTTTAGATCAATGACAAGTTTGTCAATTGGTCTTGGAACTAATTCCCAAGTGTCATGTAACTGGTATTGGAGAAGTTCTTCCTGCATCGCTTCAATCCAAGCATTGTCTGCCATCGCCTCCCGAATGTTCTTTGGTTCTTTTAGGCTAACTGAGCAAACGTAGATGCACATGTCGGGATCAGTGGCGAGTTGTCTTCTCGTCTGAACTGGCCTTGAAGGTTCACCAATAACATGTTCTATTGGATGGTCTTTTGTCCACTGTAGTATAGAAGGGTACCTTGGGTATAACGTATGTGTGTTAGACGGTTCTTGTAACCTAGAAGATGATTCAGCAGAGTCCGTTGCAAACGGATTTTCGAATACTTCTTCTTCTAATGCAACATCGTTTTGATTATGTGTTGTGTCTTCTTGAAGTGGTGTATAGTGGTTTTGTTCATCAATCCTTGGTAGAACAATTTCAATTACTGGAGTTGGTGGAGTAGATGTTGATGATGTCGAGGGAGTTGGTGCGTCAGCTTCGATTGTTGTTGATGCATCTTGTGGTGGTGTTGGTGGTTGATGATTTTGAGCGGGTGCAGCGGAATGTTGTTGTGATGCATTTGTCGAAGCTCCACCATAGTACTCATCATACATAAACTCGAAGAAGTTTTCCATTTCTTGATTTGTTGGTTTTTTGGTATTAGTTGACTGAGCTCCTTGGGGTATGAGTCCTGAACAGATGTGTCCAGAAGTCTTAACGTTTGGTGCGGGTCCTAATCCGGTATAATTAGAAGCCATCGGGTTAAGCGCGGGTTCTAGAGCGAGTCTCTCAGAAGCCATTTGTGAAATCTCGTCAAACTTCACATTCATCGTCTCCATTATCCTTTTAGTTCTTTTGTTATACACCCTGAATGCCCTCGAGTTTTCTGAGTAACCAATGAAGATTCCAATATCACCCTTAGCTTTCAGTTTCCCCAGATCTTCTCTGTCGTTCGTTGGATAGCACAAAGCACCAAATACGTGAAGGTAAGAGATATCGGGTTTTCTGTTGTTGACTAGTTCATATGGGGTTTTATTGAATCTTGGATAGATTAGGGATCGGTTCTGAGTGAAACAAGCAGTGGCAACAACATCAGCCCATTAGAATAACGGTGCACTAGAATAAATCACCATTGTGTGAGCAGCTTCCACAAGAGTTATGTTTCTTCTTTTAACTACCCCATTCTGCTGTGGAGTTCTAACAGCTGATGTCTGATGAGTGATTCCAGCATCTTCAAAGTAGGTTTTTAACTCCTGATTTGTGAATTCTGTGCCATTTTTGGTTCTTACAATTCTTACTGGAGCTTGAAGTAAGACTTGAATGCGCTTCAGAAGGGTGATGATGATGCCTGGTGCTTCGTCTTTTGACCTCAGAAACTTTACCCATGTATATCTTGAATAATCATCGATGATAACAAGAATATGCTTCTTCTCATTAAAACTTTCAACTCTCATTGGGCCAAATAAGTCCATGTGCAGCATATGTAACTTATCTACTGAACTGGGTACGGTTTTAGGTTTATATATTGCCCTTTTGCTTTTTCCTTGTTCGCATGATGGACATAGATGTTCTTTGGTGTATTTGAACTTAGGAAGTCCGTTGATGATGTTGTCTTTGGCTAGCTTGTTGATGGTGTCAAAGTTGAGATGGGATAATCTTTTGTGCCACAGCCAGGACTTTGTTTCGGATGCTCTTGTCATGAGACAAATTAGTGATGGGTCCATTTGGTTAATGTCGATAGCATATAGATTGGTGCCACGATTCCCAGTTAAGAGATCATCTCCAACCAAATTTCTAACGAAGCAAGTGTTTCTCCTAAATGCAACCTCTAAATTTGCGTCACAAAACTGCCCAACTGAAAACAAATTATGTCCCAACCCTTCGACGTAGTAAACTCGAGTGATTAAGTAGTTCCCAAACTGAAGATCTCCATAACCCAGAATAGCTGCTACATGATCATTTCCAAAACGTACAGTTCCCATGAACTTCCAAACAAAATTGATCAGCAGCTTTAGATTCCCGGTCATGTGCTTGGAGTACCTCGAGTCGACGATCCAAAGACATATTTTGATAACCTGCGAAGAACAAAGGAGTTTGTATTTGGAAATCGTTTGAAATTTGGTTCCATGGGGTTAAGGGTAACAAATGAATCACACTCATAGAAAGTTTCTACTGGTTCACTTTGGACAATTGTCAATTTGCCATTCTCGAGTGTAAACTTTCTACCCGTTGGTTTCCATGTACATAACTTAAGATAGTTCCTAGGCAATAGGCTACTAGTGTTTGACCTAGATGCTACAATTAGTCTTTTTATGTATCTAGATCTAGCACTAGTTCCCTCTGGAACTTCCTTCTGTTCATGCATATCATTCACATTCACATTCTTAGAAACATAATCATCACAATCATCATAAGATAAAGATTTCTTGCACATTAAACAAACAGAGTCATTACATGTACTAGAAACAGTACTTTTAACATTACATCCAGATGACATATGTTTCTTATTAGAAAGCGATAAATTCCTAGGGTGTTCTTCTACTTCTTCATTTTTATTCTGGCATCTACTCTCAGAGGTAGACGAGACTCTATTGTTCCTTGTATTGCTCCTAGGCTTTATTCTGCTGCTTCTAGAGGTGCTTTCTAATCCTGTAGAAGGTAAGGCACACACATTAGAATTTATATTGTTGTCCTTTGAAGCATTCCTAGTCTCTTTTGGATTATCTTTAACGCTCTTGTCTATTGCCCTATATGTTTGAGATGTTGAGGCAGACGCAATAGTGGGACTAATCCTATAAAGACCAGGTGCTATCACATTTGATGTTTCGACAACCGCTTTTCCTTTTTCTTTTTCATTTGGCTTGGGCAAGGGTGTTGGAGTGACTGGTTTTGTCAAATCATTTATCACATCAACTTTTGGAACAGATTGAGAAATTGACATTTTTGGTTTAACAACCGGTTTGTCCGAAGTTGATGGTTTTGCAAACTTAGTTTCCTCACCCTTCCCTTTTTGACTTTCTAGCTGACACCTCAAAAGATCATTTTGCTCTTTCATGTTCCTATAGGCACGCTCATACGACAATTTGTCATACTTGCATTCCTCGGTTTTGCGATCAAGTTGTTTAAAATATGATACATTTTCTTTTTCAAGTTTAACAAGTGCATTTTCATATTTTAAAAAAATTGCAGAAGTCTCAGCTCAAAGTCTTTCATCTTCTTCAACAGAATATGTTTACAAAATGATGGACATAATATCAGTGGATAAAGCTGCTTCGAAGAGAGAATCATTGTGGTTTTCCAAAACTTTGATATGTTCAATGTTTTTATTCGCTTCCTTCACCAGGGATTTGTGGTCCTTGACAAAGTCGGCTGTTTCTTTCAAAATTGCTTGTTCAACATGAATTACTCTCGCATGAATGTTATTGAGTGGAGTAGTAATTTATGTTTCAAACACCTTTTTCTTTTCAGCATGAAAACTTGAATGCCAGTTGTTGATACTAATATTTGTTTTCGATGCAACAATACTTTGAAGTGCTTATACTCTCTTTTTAAGATCATCCAAACATCGTCTAGCTTCACTTGTGTTAAAAGGGTTGCTTGAAGACATTTGTTCCAAGTTTGAAAGATTTTTAGAAACAACTTTTTGTTTTGTCAAAACAACTGGTTTTTTTGAAACCTTTGGTGTTTGTTTTTGTTGAATAAAATTTACTCCAGAAAGTATGTTAAGTTTATTATAATCAATTGGTTTAGTTTCTGGGTTCTTTTGTTTCATTTTGATTCTACTTTCTTCAGCAAGCTCAATCGTTTCATCAGAATCCTGAACAGCGGGAGGATCATGTTTAGCAAATATCACATTACCATTGTACAACACATTATGTTCTTTCTGAGCTTTCTTGAGAGTATAAGGGTTTTCACAACCAATAGCCAATTTCTTTATTGTGTGCAAAAGCGGGTTTGGATCTTTAATTAGCATATGAATTGTTTGAGCAAAGTGACCCGTTTCCATAAGCAAATCTTTCAAATTTTTAATTGTTTCTTGTTTCTCAATGATTTCATCAAGAAGATCATTTTCTCGTTTTGAAAAATCTGCTTTCAATTGTTTCTTTTCGTTTTCAAGATCAGAACAAGTTGATTTTTGTTTAGAAAGTTGGTTTTTCAAATCTGAAACTTCCGCGTTTAAGGATTTTATTTTCATGTTCAAGTTAATATCAAGAGTGTCAAACTTGATTTGCAATTGTTTTTTCCCTTAAAACGAAGTTTTTTATAACCAGTTTCTAATTCTGACTGTCGTGTTTTATGAAATTCAAAAGCATTTTCATTTTCCATATACCTCTCAAGCTCAGCGGTCATTTTCTCATTCGCGGCCTTAACATCGCGATTGACCTTTTTGACTTTCTTAATTTCAATACTACAATTATTCAATAATGATTCAAATAAAGCACGTGTTTCCTCATCATTCTCAGCATGTTGTGACTCGAAGCCTCCGTTAGGATTCATATCTGGAGTTGCCAAATCAATATTGCTACTGCTTGGCGTGTCCATGTATGTATCATAAGTGGGTGCTAGAATCTCAGGATGTTGTTCCTCATGAGGTGACATATCAAATATTTCATTATTGTGGCATGTAGTGAATGATGGTACCTCAGAGACTGCATTGGTGTCATACACAGGAGGTGCATCAGAATCCGTGTCATACTTAGCCTCCTGAAGATTTGCCATGAATATGTAGTTTGCATCGATGTCCTCAAGGTCTTCCATATCATCCATGAGAGCCATAAAATCATTCTCTTCTGCACTCAACTGAAACCCTGCCTTTTCCTTTTGTGCCAACAGCACTACTTTCTACAGATAGTCGATATCTTTCTTTTTTGGGTTGGTAGGACAGTTCCTTGCCATGTGACCAACTCCCTGACAGTTGAAACACTTTACCAGATTACCCTGATTCATATTCCCAAAATTCCCAGCAACTGGAGCAGCAACATTCCCAATCTGATTCCCAACATTCTGACCCCTCTGATTTCCAACAACTTGACCCATCTGATTCCCTGCATATTGACCCATCTGATTTCCTACATACTGCCTTGCATTCTGATTACCCATCTGATATCTAGGAGCATATCCTTGTTGATTCCCCATAACTCCAACCATTTGTCCTTGTTGACCCATGTTGAAACTCGGTTGTGCAATCTGCCTGTTGCGAGTGTTCAATGAAATCCTTTGGTTGTTGTTAGTTAGTGTTGAATAGCGTCCTTGGAATGAATTTGATAGAAGAGCAAATGCTTAATTCAAAGCAGCAGTGGACTCATCATTGTCAGTGAACTCTGGTTCTTGGAATTTTGGATATGGTTGTTGTGGAATGACTTCTTGTTGTTGGTAGAATTGTTGTTGTGGTATGACAGCAGTTTGTGGAACGTATTGTTGTTGCATGTAGTTCTGAGTGGAAGATGATGAAGGTTGTGTAGTCACTGGTATAGGTGTTGGTGTTTGAGCAATGAGTGCAAGAGGATCACGTTGCTTTGCTAATTTCTCTTTCCTAACTTCATTTGCTTCGGCCTGGTTTTGCTTAAGAAAATCATAAAGCTGATCATAGTTCACTTGGTGTAGATCCTTGGTCTGGTTGACAATAGTGACGAATCGTCCCCATTCTTCAAGAAGATTTTTGATGAACTTGATGTTGCTTACGATTTGTATTGGTGTCAACTTGTTTCTGATTAGCTTATTCATTAGGGTGCAAAACCTAGTGTAGTAAGATTCAATGGGTTCTCCTGGAGTAGATGTGAACTTCTCCCATTCAGTTAGAAGCTTGTTTTCAACATCTTGTTGCCCAATTTCTGTGCCATGACAAAGTCTTCTAACTCGTTCTCACATATCATAGGCAGTTTCACAACTGTCGACAGCAGCAAAGATTTCCCGTGGTAATCCTAGTTGGATTAAGTGCATTGCCATGTCATCAGCTGCAATTTGCTTCCTATCTTCTTCTGTGTATTCCTCCTCGTATAGTTCAGGAAAGAACGGTAGGACAGGAGGTGTTCCTTTTGGTTCTCCAGGGTCTTGAACTTGACGAGGCTTGAATGGTCCATGTTGGATAGATTTGAGCAGGAGTTTACCATCAGGTTTAGTTTTGATGTAGCGAAGCATACGGCTTGTCCATGGAAGATATCCACCTTTTTCAAGCATAGGAGGACGGTTTTCTGCACCGGCTGCATGAATGTCTTGCTGAGTTGCCATTGATGAGGTTGTATGATAAGGTTGATGTTGGATCGGTTCAACGATATAAGAGTTGTGTTTGATGTTGGTTAAGGTTCAAGAGTTATGTTCGTTTGAAGTTAAGTCATTTCTCGGAGTTTGCTTACTTGAAGGATTTCTAAGTTGAAGGATTCTAAGTGGAAGGATTTCTAAGTTTAAGGATTCTAAGTGGAAGGATTTCTAAGTTAAAGGATTCTAACTTAGAGAAAAACTTCTTACTAGGAGAATATTTCCTTACTCGGTTCCTTACTTAGCAAACATCCTTACTTGGTTCCTTACTTAGCAAAAGTTCTTACTCGGTTTATCCAATCTAACTCGAAGGATTTTAAAAATCCTTACTTAGAATGTTGCTTACTTGAAACCTTACTCGAAGAGAGATCAAAATAATTCCTAAATTGGAATTTTTATGCTTACTCGAAGAGTTATTCCTAACTCGGAAATTTTAAACCTTACTTGAAGAATTTTTTCCTAACTCGGAATATTGCTCCTTACTTGAAGTTCAGGATCCTTACTCGGAAATTGTTGCCTTGCTCGAAGGAACTGAACAGCTAACTCGAAAATTTCCTACTAACTCGAAGGAAATTAGAAGACCCTTACTCGGAAATCTTCTTGCTCGAAGATTTTGTGAACTAACTCGAAGGATTATAGGGCTTACTCGGAAAATGAACTACTAACTCAAAGTTTTTGGCCCTAACTCGGTAAAACACCCCTTCTAACTCGAAGGATTTGTGTCTTACTCGGAATTTTAAGTTCTAACTCGAAGGCTTACTCGGTGAAACTCCTTCTAACTCGAAGGATTCACGATGAACAGTAACCGAAAGTTAAAAAACACACCCCTAGATCCTTGTTTGGCTATTGATACCACTTGTAATCCCTAATATCAATCCTATCACACACACTAACAATCACGAGAGGTGGTACAAGAGTGGAATATGGTATTAGTTCTAGAGAGAGAATCTAGAGTGAGAAAGTTCATTCATTAAACACATATTACACACTAAAGCACACACACATCCAACCTTCCAAATGAGGAGGATGGAGGGTATTTATAGTTTACAACAAATGAGGCTTATGGGCTTTTTATGGACTAACATATAACATATTAGATTAAATTAAAAGCCCATTGACTATTCTAATAATTAAACAACAACGACACATTAAATATATAAAACGTAAATGACCATCACTTTTAATAATGCTAACATTAGGGTTTTGAGTGTTTGACTTGATTTTTCTAAAAGTAGGCTAGTAGGTTTTTTTTTGGCATTAGTATGTATGATTCGAGACTATGAGTATGAGAAGTAAAGAAAAGTTACATGTTTTTATATATTATTGGGTCTTTGGTTCTGGACCGAGAACCGGTGGAACCGACCCGACCTGACCCAAGAATCGAAAAATCTCAAAATCAAGAACCGGAACTGGAACCTTCGGTTCTGGTTCCAGTTCGGTTCTTCTTGGTTCCGATCCGGTTCTCGGTCCGGTCCGGTTCCTTGGTTTTTTTGCTCATCCCTATGCACATGCACCACATGTGTAGCTTATAATAATAGTAAATGCGTATCACGAGATTCACCTATATTGTAGCATGATAATGCAACCTGTCATTCTTCAGGAATGACGGTTCTTACCTTATTGCTTCGTATTTCCAGTTTAGGAAATTTTTACTTTTAAAATTTAGAAACCCTAATTAGGGTTTCTGAAAACTTAAAATTTAAAAGTTCGTGACTTAGGTAACAAGAAACCCTAAGTCACCATATTTAGTTTTGAAAAACTTTTATTATGGATTTTTAATTAAAAATTTAATTTCCTAAATCTCCTCATTATGACTTAACCCTAGTTTCCATATTCACGAATCACGGGTTCTAAATTAGGTCAAACTGAATATTTCACCCGTTTTTGAAAACAACCTGCTTGCTTACCTTGATTCATGCCTATCGATTTTTTTGATCCCATCTAGCTAGGATCCATAAAATCGACCCACCTAGGGTTTGGGTAAACCCTAGGTTGCCTTTCTTGTACCTTAAGTTGTTACTTACCATATGATTTAATTTGGTAACTTCAGGTTTCCAAATATGGGTTTAGAATATTTTTAGTAAAGTTTGAACTTTTTCAAAAATATCTAAAACACCAAATCATATTAGGTAAAACAACTTCGAAACAAGAATTATGGTTTACCTATGAGAGGATCTAGTGTATACACGGTTAAGATGGTTAAACCTTGTGTCTTTGTGTATGAGATATATTGACTTAATATGATTAAGCACGCGGAATTTACTTAACCACACTTAGAAGGTTATGTATGTTATGGAAATGGAAGAATTATGTTTGTTACTTAACAATGAACAAAGAAAGTATTTCACTAAACGATTCAATATTATTCCAAATAATACGAGTGATCTTGAGTTTTTCACTAGGGTTACAAAACCTTGAATCTTATGTTTTAGACTTGTGATATTGTTTTTGTTCTTGTTCTAACAGTTATGCATGTGCATGTGTGTTCTATTGTGTCAAGTATATAATATCTAAGTCTAAGATCTCTTTTATAGTTGCAAGAGATCTTTACAATTTTGCTAAAAGTCTTGACCGACTTACTTATTTAACTTATGCATATTGTGTCAGTACATAAGATACAACATGTATCTATGTATACAACTTGTTAACTAAGCACATGGAGTAAGATATTATCTACCGTATATGTTTGACCAAAATACAATAAATATCTTTTCGATCTTATCCTATGAGTCACTGATCAGCAGTACTTTGATGTAGCAGCAGTACTTTGATGTAGTAGCAGTACTTTGATCATGAACTAGCAGTATCTTGATGTACTAGCAGTACTTTGATGTACTAGCAGTACCTTCAGAACATTTAATTCCCAACAATCCTCCCCTAAACATGTGAATTAATTCAAACATGTTTTTCTGAATTAAATGAGGACTTGTGAAGATCTTTCAAACACTTCATGAATCTGAACAATTCTTCTATTCTGAACTCATCTGCTTTGTTCTTCTTTGACTTCAGCAATATCAAAACATTGTACCAAAAGATGGTGCAATTTCCTTGGATGGAGGAATTGTAAGAGGCAATGATTTCAACAAGTGAAATCATCTATCAGCATGCCTTTGCAAGTGATAAACAAACATAATGAACTGAAATTGAATCTTTCCTTCGTTTGATCTAGATAGAACTTTCTCCTTTGGAATGCTTCATCCCTTCTAGATATTTGATCTGTTCTAATCATTTTCAACTTCTACATCATCTTGTATGCTCTTGTCTTCTCCTTCCATATATTGGTTTATTCTTCCTTTTCTGGGAAATTATTTCCTCCCCTGAAGCAAATAACTTTTGTTTCCTCCCCTTGTTTGGAAGATCTCACTGTGTACTAAAGAACTTCTCTTCATATCACCTGATCTATCAGTTTGAACTTGTTTTCAGACAATATTGTACATGAAGCCATCAATTCCTTAAGAGTTTAAGTTGCTGTCCTCATCACTTCTAGGTGTGTTAACTCCTATGAGAGGTGAATCAGTGGACATTTTGATTCATAATCCATAAATGAATGGTTTTTCTGAATCCTTGAAAATCCTTTTAAGAAATCATTTAACTTAGTAGTATGTTTATGATTTTAGAATTGAAAAATCATACTACATTCAACCATTTTGAAAGAATCAAGTGTATAACAGACACCTAATCAAAATTTCGGTCTAAAAATAACCTCTGGTTGTGTGAGAACCAATGTATTTCAGTTATCACTAACTGCCTGTGAAAAGATAAATCTATTCAAAAGATTTTCTTGACAGGGTTTCCAGCTCATAGTAATTGTTACCTCCAACACAAGTGTTAGATTCACTTTCACTAGCTGTTATTTCTATCAGATGTCCTTAGACTAACTCATTATACTTGAAAGTATAAAATGATAGAAAGTGAGTTGTATCAGTTACTATCTGATCAACTAAGTCATCAATTCAATGTGAAATATCATAACTAGATTTCAAGAAAGAAGTTTTAAGGAGGTTCAATTCCTAAACTCAGTCCATCATAAATCTATTATGGTCAGCAATATGATAAGCATTCTGCTGTTCCCATTTCACTTGAAATATCCTTTGTGTTCACATATTCATACCTGAAATAGTTAGTCTAAAACCAAAAGAACAATGTACAAAGTACTTGTCTTGCATTAGATTAATCATAAAACCAACTATATGAATAACACAATTCAAATTTTGATATAGCAGTACCTTATAAATCCAGCAGTACTTTCAAAAATTTATGTACAAAAACACATCATATTGAAAATTTAAAGATTAAGCATTCCAATACTTGCTATTAAGTACTGAAACCTTGAAACATCAAAAGCTTTTGTTAACAGATCTGCAAAATTGTGCTCTGAAGCAATTTTAAGAACTTGAATTAATCTTTTCTCATTGCAATCTCTTATAAAGTGATGCCTAATTTCAATGTGTTTTGTTTTAGAGTGTTGTACCGGATTTTTAATAATACAAATTGTACTACTATTATCAATATAAATAACAGTGTTTAAGAAATTGTACCCATAATCAAGGAGTTGGTTTTGAAGCCATAGAACTTGACTAGAGCAACTTGCAGCAGCTATATATTCAGCTTCAGTTGTTGAATTTGCCACACTTGTTTGCTTCTTACACTGCCATGAGACAAGTCTACACCCAAGGAATTGACATCCTCCAGTTGTTGACTTTCTGTCTAAGCTAGCACCAGCATAATCACTATCCGAATATGCTACCAAATCAAAAGGAGATTCTCTAGAATACCATATACCCAACCTTGGTTGACCTTTGAGATATCTAAAAATTCTCTTGACTGCAGTTAAATGAGAAACCTTTGGAGTAACTTGAAATCTTGCACAGACACAAACAGGAAACATGATATCAGGTCTAGATGATGTAAGATACATCAAAGAGCCTATCATAGATCTGTAATTGTGTACATCTACATTTTCTCCATCTTCATCTTTCAGAAGGTGCTTCTCTGAGTCCATTGGTGTGCTTGCTATTTTTGAATCAGCAAATTGAAATTTTCTAAGTATTTCTGCAACATATTTGTCTTGACTAATAAATATGCCTTCAGATGATTGCTTAACTTGCAAACCCAAAAAGAATGTAAGTTCTCCCATAGAACTCATCTGAAACTTATCTTTCATAAGCTTCTCAAATTCTAAACACATTTCCTTCCTTGTAGATCCAAAGATAATGTCATCCACATACACCTGCACTAACAGAAGATCCTTCTTGTGCTGTTTGATGAAAAGTGTCTGATCAATCTTCCCTCTTTGAAATCCATTTTCTAATAAATAGGAAGCAAGTGTTGCATACCAAGCTCTTGGTGCCTGATGAAGGCCATAGAGAGCTTTCACTACTCTGTACACTTTGTTTGGATGTAATGGATCAATGAAACCAGGAGGTTGTGAAACATACACCTCTCTTTCAATTTTACCATATAAAAATGCGCTTTTGACATCCATTTGATAGACTGTGAAGCCTAAAAATGAAGCATAAGCTAGAAACAGCCTAATTGCCTCAATCCTTGCTACTGGAGCATAAACTTCATCATAATCTATTCCTTCTTCTTGTGTGTACCCTTGTGCTACTAGTCTAGCCTTATTCTTAGTCACAATTCCTCTGTCATCCCTTTTGTTCTTAAAAACCCATCTAGTGCCAATTAGCTTCTCACCTGTAGGTAAATCAGCTAGCACCCAAACCTTTTGAATCTTGAACTGAAGAAGCTCTTCTTGCATAGCCTCTACCCAGCTTGAATCATCTAGGGCTGTAAGAATATTCTTTGGTTCCTTTTGAGAGAGAAAACATACAAATAAACATGAGTTTGAAAGTTCATGTTGTTTTGAAGCATAAAGGGCATCAAGAATCCCTTGTTGGTCTGAAGAGACTAGTTGTCTTCTTGTCTTCACACCAGATTGTACATCTCCAATCACATTATCTAGGGAATGAACTTTGTGAATTCTTGTGTGTGGGGTAGTAGGAACATGATAAGATGGTGTAAGATTAGTCACATCCACTTCATCTTCTTGGAACTCTGCATCTTTTGAGTGTGAAGGACCAGCAGGACCTTCAGCTGAACTAACAGTTCCTTCAAATGAACCACCAGTACCTTGAGAAGTACTCACAGTACCTTGCTCTGTCTCAGCAGTACTTTCAATATTCAACATATTGAGTTGTTCCTCTGTTCCAACATCTTTTCTTTGAGCCTCAACATCCTCTTTTGCTTTACCAGAAGAAGATTCATCATTGTTTGAAGCTAAATCCACACTGGTACTTGACCACAATGGCATAAGAACATCAGATTGATCTTTATCTAACTCCACCTCATTTGTTGCTTGTGAACCTGAAAAATTATTAGTTTCTGCAACAACAGGTAAATAATTCATAGAGTTTGTTAGATAATCAAGATCAAATATCCATTTTGGTCCTTGACCTATTACATTGGATTTGTTTTCCTGAAACTCCACATGTAGTTCTTCTTGAACTTTCTCAGTTCTTAAGTTGTAAACTCTAAAAGCTTTGCTAACAAGAGAATATCCAACTAAGAAACCTTCATCTGCTTTACCATCGAATTTTCCTAAATGGTCTAAGGTATTGAGAATTGTCACATGACATCCAAAAGGTCTAAGAAATCCTATTGCAGGAGTTCTACCATTAAAGAGTTCATATGATGTCTTATTGTGAGGCTGCACAACTAAAACTCTATTTTGAACATAGCAAGCAGTGTTAATTGCCTCTGCCCAAAAGATTATTGGTAGCTTAGAATCAGCTAACATTGTTCTAGCAGCTTCAATTAGTGTTCTATTCTTTCTTTCAACCACTCCATTCTGTTGTGGTGTTCTAGCAACACTATATTCTCTCCTAATACCTTTTTCTTTGCAGAAATCATCCATAACTCTATTTCTAAACTCTGTCCCATTATCACTCCTAATGACTTTGACTTTCTTGCTTACTTGGTTTTCTATCAGTGTAATGAATTCCTTAAGGATGCTTGATGTCTCATCCTTAGTGGCTAAAAAGAAAACCCATGTAAATCTGCTATAGTCATCAGTTATAACAAGACAATATTTTTTATGTTGTATACTCCTTACTGAAACTGGTCCAAATAAGTCCATATGCAGCATAAACAATGACTGATTGATAGAGTTAAAAATTTTGGGCTTACAAGTGGCTTTGTGTTGTTTGCCTTTTAGACAAGCAATGCATGTTTGATCATTTTCAAATCTTTTGTGAGGTAAACCTCTTACCAAACCATTCTTAACAATTTTATTTATGGTTTTGAAGTTAATATGACCAAGCCTTCTATGCCATAACATTGATTCATCCAATGTGGCCTTTGATACAAGACAAGTTAAATCTTCTTTAGGAATGATGTTCTTCATATCAACACTATACATGTTGGCCTTTCTAGGAATTCTAAGAAGTACTTGATTTTCATCAGGCATCTTAAAATCCTTAGATAGAACAAGACATTCAGTGTCAGTAAAAAGCACATTATTCTTTTTGTCACACATTTGTGAAACACTAAAAAGATTATACTTTAACTCTTGTACATAGTACACATTTTCAAAATCTAAATTTCCGGTTTTAATAGTACCTTTACCAGAAATTTTGCCACGAAAACCACCTCCAAAGGTAACATATCCTCCATTGAATTTTTGAAAATCTGAAAGATAAGACATGTTTCCTGTCATGTGATTGGAACATCCACTATCTGAGAATCCTTGATCTTGATGATCAATAGAATGTCCCTGCACACAAATAAGAAAGTTAGTTTTCTTTGGGGATCCAAGCCATTACTGACTTGAATCTGCCTCTTGCATCAATATAGTTTAATCTTTTAAGGACTGTTGATGCAACATTGGATTTTTGAATCCAACATGCTGAGGCCTTAACAGCATTTGCCCTATTACCCTTAGCAGCAGAGTGAGTAACATGTTCAGCAGAGTCTGCTAACTTTGAAGTCACACCCTTTGGTCTCCAAATTTGTTTGTGGACCACTGCTTTTGATTGAATGGGCCTTAGAACAGTTTTAGATGCATGTTTGAAAGTTGTTTTTGCATCCTTAGCTGTTGATTTTGGGTTAACAGTCATCAAAGGTCTAACAGTACTTTTAGATTTACCAGTACTTTGAATTTGAACTGGCAGTACTTTGTTAACAGGACCTTTTTGTCTATTCGGACCTTTGAGTCCAGACTTGTTTGAGACTGTTCTGGGTTTAGATCTATGAGTATTAGAGTGAAAAAGAGTCTGAGGAGTTTGCCTTTTGTAGTTCACCCTATTGTTTTCATACCCAGTTACCCTTTGGTTGCAGAAAGCTGCAAGATGGTCAAAACTACCACATGTATAACAAGCTTTATTATAAAATGCAAAGTCATCACCTAATTGGTTAGACTTGAGGTTGTTCCAATTCCTTTGGTTACCTCTGGGCTTGTTTGTAGTTCTATATTGTTCACAATATTTAACTGGTTTCCTAGCAGTACCTTTAACATTTGACTTAGGCCTGTTAGTGTTGTGATTGACTATCTTAGGAAGACTTGTTCCTACTTTCTTAACCAATACAGGTTTAGACATAACCTGTTTTTCTTCATCACTATCACTATCAGTTGTACAATCTTCAACAACTATAGCATCTCCTTTCTTAATAAAGGACACCTTGTCCTGATAAGATAAAGTTTTATCTAAACTTTTACTTACCTTCTCTATCTTTGGAGATTTAGTGACCTTAGAACCATATTCCATGATTGGTTCTTGAAACTCAGGTAACCCTGTGTGTGCTAAATCAATACCTGGAGGTGAATGAACACCTCTGTATGGTGGGGGTACAGACTTAAATCCAACACCAGAATTGACCTTATCAATAACTTGGGCTTCCCAAAGCTTATTGAATCCTTCTGAGGAATGTGCTAAAACATCCACAGAAACCTTTACATTTTCTCTTTCATTCTTATGTTTAGCTAATGATTCATTCAACTCAACAATACACTCATCTCTGATCTTAATGTCATTTTTTAGTATATTGATGTCATCAGCAAAATGAATTTCATTATTTTTAAAATGTAAAACTTGTTTTTCCAAAACACCTAGACCTCTTTTGTGATTAGCCAAATTAAACAAAGAATCAAGCAGCTCTTGTTTATGAGCTTCAAATCTCTTATTAAGGTCTTCATAAGCTTTAAGATTAGGACATGATTCAGTACAAGATGTAATATTGTTTACCTCTGAATCAGAATGAGCCATTAGAGCAAATTCATTGGCCAAAAGAGCAGCATTTGGTGGTGCATCCTCTTCAATAGCCATAGAGCTCCAATCATAACCAATACCATCAATAGCCAACATAGCCTTTGGCTCTTCAACAGTAACTTCCTTTTTCCTATCTTGCTTATACCATGTGTTTCTATTCTCCTGCTTTCTTGGGCTTCTACACTCCTTAGCAAAGTGTCCTAACCTATGACAGTTGAAACACTCCACTTTCTTCTTATCAAACCCAGCAGTATCATTACCATTTATGGTAATTTGCTTCCCAGTTCTTTGCCAATACTTCTTAGCCCTCATGCTAAGCAAAGCAACCTGCCATTTGATATCCATAGCTTCCAAATCATCACCATCTACCTGCTCAAGGTCTTCATGGTTGAGAGGAGAGCCATTAGATTGACTGGTAATGAAAGCATAGAATGTTGAATCTCCAAGACCAGCAACATCCTTGTGAGAACTTGTGGAAGGAGCACTTTCACCTTCATCTACCTCTTCATTCTTACTAATACTAGGAACTGACAAAAGTGCCACGTTTCCAGAACTAGTACCATAAGTTCCAGACTTTCTAAGACTTTGTTCAACAATTTTGAAGTTGTTGTACAAATCATTGAGCTTCATTGTTTCAATGTCTGGTTTGTTCATCCAGACAATAACATGAGTGTGGAACTCATCAGGTAGACTTCTTAAAAACTTCATGTTGAGATCTTCCTTCTCTGTCTCAACACCCAACACAGCTAACTGACTGACAAGCTTATGTAATCTTGAGAATAGCTTATCAAGAGACTCATTACTAAAAGCAGTAAAGTTTTCAAATTGTTGCTTTAGTAATGTCTTCTGTGTCTTTTTGGTAGTTTCATTACCACCAAAATATGCACAAATCTCTTCAAAAAGAGTTTTTGCATCAAGATACTTGTTGAATGATAGCATCTGCTCACTAGGAATGGTCATAAGCAGCAAATTTCTTGCTTTCTGATCATTTCTCTTCAGTATCTTCTCTTCATTTGACACTGGTCCAGTATTTCTTTTTCTACTTGTTTTACCTTCTAGGACAACCTCTGAGTAGCTTGGTGTAAAGGAATCACCATATATAATTATATCCCAAAGAGTATAATCTTGGACCATGAAATATTGCTCAATTCTCATCCTCCATAACTCAAACTCATTGGGTTTGATTATGGGCAACTTTGCAGCAACATTTGTTTGAACATCATGTGGATCCATTTCTGTTTCTTCTAATTCAAATATATCAACCCTTAGCTCTGATACCAACTGAGAGGATCTAGTGTATACACGGTTAAGATGGTTAAACCTTGTGTCTTTGTGTATGAGATATATTGACTTAATATGATTAAGCACGCGGAATTTACTTAACCACGCTTAGAAGGTTATGTATGTTATGGAAATGGAAGAATTATGTTTGTTACTTAACAATGAACAAAGAAAGTATTTCACTAAACGATTCAATATTATTCCAAATAATACGAGTGATCTTGAGTTTTTCACTAGGGTTACAAAACCTTGAATCTTATGTTTTAGACTTGTGATATTGTTTTTGTTCTTGTTCTAACAGTTATGCATGTGCATGTGTGTTCTATTGTGTCAAGTATATAATATCTAAGTCTAAGATCTCTTTTATAGTTGCAAGAGATCTTTACAATTTTGCTAAAAGTCTTGACCGACTTACTTATTTAACTTATGCATATTGTGTCAGTACATAAGATACAACATGTATCTATGTATACAACTTGTTAACTAAGCACATGGAGTAAGATATTATCTACCGTATATGTTTGACCAAAATACAATAAATATCTTTTCGATCTTATCCTATGAGTCACTGATCAGCAGTACTTTGATGTAGCAGCAGTACTTTGATGTAGTAGCAGTACTTTGATCATGAACTAGCAGTATCTTGATGTACTAGCAGTACTTTGATGTACTAGCAGTACCTTCAGAACATTTAATTCCCAACAACCTAGATTAGGGTTTTGCGATTATCTCGCATTAGGGTTTCTTTCAGGTTTAAGCCCGGATACACTTGTATCCTCATAAAGCTGACAACTTCAGGGTTTAGGAAACACTAAAGCTTCAAAAATTTTGTAATGAAAAACCTGAAACACTAATTAGGAATTTGTATGTTTTATCATGGGAGAAAATTATGGTGTAAACCCAACCCTAGATCGACACCCTCAAGGATAAAATCCTTGTATATTTCAATCATTGATAAAACAATACAAATCCTTATTAATTACAACCCTAAAAACCCTAAATCGCATAAATCCACTCAAGCAACCTTATAAACAAATTAAGATATGATTTTTATGGAAATAAAAGCAATTACTAAGAATCCTAGTTTAGTTATATATGATTAGGGTGGCTCTAATACCACGGTAGGGATTTGGTGGTCACCTAACATGGTGTATAAAACATTCACAACGAAAAATAAACACACAAATGCCATGCAGACCAAACCTTAAGTCTAGATCTCCTAATCCGAGATATAACCTAAACCTAAACACATAAAAAGGGTGTTTATAGGATACTTACCTTTTTCCTACATCGCGTAAGCTCCTACTATAAACTGTTGTCAGCTGCACGCATGGAATCGCCTCCTTCTTTTTGTTGTCACCTTGATCGACCTATGTAAGGGTTTATGTAGGTCGATCGACCCTTAGGTAGCGTCAGGTATCCACAGGTTTTGCACAGATAGAACTAGGGCTAAGAACCTATGCAAGTTAGGCGAGCACGAAAGCGGGTAAGTCAACAGAAAGTCTGCTAGTAGACTTAGGGATTAAACCCTAAGTTGATTGGTTATGGATTAAGAAGAGGGGAAGGATTTCAACCCAATTTAGGGTTAGAGGAGGAATTAATGATTCCCTTAGGAAGCCTTTGTATTTATAGGCTTCATGGGATCATTCTAGTATCCGTAAACTTGTAAGACAAGTTTACTAGTACCCTGATGCGTGGTTTTGCGACCTTACAACAGGTTTTACCTCTCGAGGGATCTCAAGAGGCTTACAACCCCACCAGGCAGTGTACCTGACCGATGTAGTATAGTGTAGTGGTAAGTACGGGGGATTGATCGTTCTCCACAGGGAATAGTGTTCGTTAGGTATGAAAAATTACTCTAATAGGTCTAAGGGTGAGAGAAGATTCTTTTTATGTTTTTATATTTTTATGAAAGCAAGTAAAATCTCGGGTTTGAAAGAGTGGGCGGAATTAGTTGCTAGTCAACTAACCCAAATTACTACGAATGCAAATAAAATAAAATAACAGAAAATGAAAAGTTGGTGAAAACTTATGTGGAGGGAAATGTGTTTACTTAGATTTCCTTACTCCCTAACTATCTTTTACCGGTTGATTAGTGTGTATTAGTTGCGTGGATGACGGGTGTATTCCTTAATACCATTCGTGGGGTGGCGTACGTACTTCCCCAACTCTACAAGCTCCTACTTCACTCCTATGTCGAGCCGGTGATGAAGCGAAAAGTGTACCGCTTTTAAGGGGTCATTTAAGCCCTAAATCGTATTTATTTGATCAAATATTGCCCTAAATCGTTCCTTTTGTCATTTTAGGTACTTTTGAGGAGAAATCTGGAAAAGGAGGCATTTTGGACGTTTTTGGAGCATAAAAGTGAAGAAAACGACAAAGTCTCAAAAATCGGCTAAAAGTTACCTTTGACGGCGTCAGATTTTACTCTGGACGGCGTCATGGCTTGGCAAGAAAAGGTGGATGTGAAATTTACTCATGATAAGCCAGTGAAAATTGCATGTGAATTCTGACGGCGTCACGCTTTAACCTGATCAAGGGCGTCACGGCTTAATTCAAAGAGGGACGGCGTCACGTTCAAGGTCTGACGGCGTCAAGCCTTGATAAGCCAGAACGGATTTTGGAGAGCTAAAGAGGGACGGCGTCAAGAAGGCCATCCGGGAACCCTAGAAGCGGCGAGGTGACGGCGTCACACTCCATAAGGTGACGCCGTCAGATGTAAAAATCTATATATAGTTTTGCAATTCTTTGTCATAAGAGTGGAACTTAGTGTGGAATTTTTGGGAGATAACCCTAAGACGATTTTAGCATCTTTTTCAAGGCTTTTTGCCTTGAGATCTTCCATGTTACATTGAAGATAAGTTATCAATTAATCATTCAATATGTCTATGTGTTGTTTGATTTTATCTTGTTCTTGTCTTTTGTTTAACATGTTAGGCTAGATTTATCTTGTGTTTGCTTAGATCTAATGAAACCTAGCTATTGATTATTGGTTATTAGTGTGTTATTAGTTGTATTGGATGATTGTTTATCTATGTTAGGCTTAAGAAAACTGGCTAACTTCCTATTCGGTAACTTGCTTGAACGTCTTAAGAAACATGAACCAAATGCGTACTAAAGGTTTTTATGGTTGTATTTAATGCACAAGCGAATTCTAGTGATCCCATGTTAGGAGCTTCCTAGCCGGCTCGACATAGGAGTGAAGTAGGAGCTTGTAGAGTTGGGGAAGTACGTACGCCACCCCACGATTGGTATTAAGGAATACACCCGTCATCCACGCAACTAATACACACTAATCAACCGGTAAAAGATAGTTAGGGAGTAAGGAAATCTAAGTAAACACATTTCTCTACACTTAAGTTTTCACCAACTTTTTATTTTCAGTTATTTATTTTATTTGCATTCGTAGTAATTTGGGTTAGTTGACTAGCAACTAATTCCGCCCACTCTTTCAAACCCGAGATTTTACTTGCTTTCATAAAAATATAAAAACATAAAAAAGAATCTTCCTCAACCCTTAGACCTATTAGAGTAGTCTTTCATACCTAACGAACACTATTCCCTGTGGAGAACGATCAATCCCCCGTACTTACCACTACACTATACTACATCGGTCAGGTACACTGCCTGGTGGGGTTGTAAGCCTCTTGAGATCCCTCGAGAGGTAAAACCTGTTGTAAGGTTGCAAAACCACGCATCAAGTTTTTGGCGCCGTTGCCGGGGAATAGTTATTGTTTAGGTTGAATTTTTATTTTATAGGTCTACTCACTAGATTCCTTTCTAGTGAGATTTTTTATTTTCTTTTTCTAGATCTTCTTTAGTCTATCTTTTTTTTTTCTTCGTTTCTTTGTTCGTAACCATTACCATTCGACATCATGGAAGATGGTAATATCCTTGATCCCAACATCCCACCACCACAACAACCACCTCCTAGAGCCCGCACTTTAGGAGGATATTCCCTAATTTTGGATGATGACCCCCCTAATCTTAGAATCACTAGGAGCCGAAGCTCGATAAAGACTCTTGCCACACCCTATGCTGAACCCGAAAGGGAAATGCATAAATTAAGGCGACTCCGCCAAGTGGCTAAGCCATCCACGATCAATTTTGATGATGCCCTCTCCGAGGAAGAATCCAATCATCATTCTACACCTCCTAGCCCTCAACCTAATCACGAAATGGAAGTTCCCGAAATCCCAATCCCTAAATGTCTCAAGGACTACTCTTCTCCCACCCCTCGTGGTTTTTCCAATGCTATCGTTTTTCCAAATGAGCGCACGGATGGGGTCTTGCGTGCAACCGATATCTGGCTTGTCCAAAGTGTATGCAAATTCCACGGATTGAAAACTGAAGATCCGATCCAACACATCAAGGACTTCCTGAAAATAGTGGATACCCTCCATACGGATGGGGCTACTAGAGATACCTCCCGGCTTCGATTCTTTCCCTTCACCCTTTGTGAAAAAGCCGGAAACTGGTATAACCAACTTCCCTCCGAATCCATCTTCACATGGGAACAGCTTATCTCAAAATTCTATGAGAAATTCTTTCCCATAGGAAGAACTTCAACGTTGAGAGACGAAATCATCCGCTTCCATGTTGGACCAGCAGAACCTATTCACAAATCTTGGGTTAGATTCAAGGATCTAATTAGACAAGTCCCTCATCATGGCATTGAACTCTGGCTTCTTGTCCAAATCTTTTATGACAGTGTCTCCAAAAACGACCAATTGGGCATTAATAATTCATCAAAAGGAAAAATAGCCAAACTAAGCGTTGAGGAAGGATGGAGTAGAATTGAGGAATACGCGAATGATCAAGACGATACCTGGGATGAACCCGATTCGATCATGAGCGTTTCCAAGATCATGAAAGAGCCTCCTTTTGCTAACCGGGTGAGTAGATTGAATGATTAGGTATCTTATCTAGACAAGTCGCAACCAACTAAGCGGTTATCAAACCCATACTTGATCTGTGATCAATGTGGTGGCCCGCATGAAGTGGAGGAATGCGAGGATGATACCACCACCGAACAAGCATGCTTGTCAAGCCACGACATCTTCGATGATCCTTCGCTCTTAACTTTCTACCAAAACAATGATTTCACCCCTTGGGGAAATCTTGTGAGAGAAGAGGGAGGAGGAGAATATCCTGACTATAAGGTTAGGAGCACTTTTGAGGATGATCTCGGGCATTTCACGTTTGAAAAGAATCTGCAACTAAATGGTCTCGAAAACCTTATCATTAGCCAACAAAACAACGTGAGGGCCAATTTCGCAGAGCTCAACGCCACTCTCGACAGCCTTGGCGAACCTCAAAGAGATCCCTTACTCTCCATCACCACTCGTGCTGGAACAACTACTAAGGATCCACCCTACCCAGCTCAACCATCTAACGTCATGGAGCCCAACACCCCTCATGAGGAGGAAGATAATGTGAACGATGAGAATCCCGAACAAACCCCTCCGGTAACTCCCTCTCCACCTACTCCAACCAAACAGCCCATTAAAGTCCCATACCCGTCCCGTCTCAAGAATCAAAAGGTCGAAAACGATAATAAAAGATTCTTGTCATATTTGAGGAATTCGGTCGTCACAATACCCCTTCTTGATGCATGTTACCATATGCCCAAATATAGTACATACTTCAAGAAGTTGCTAACCAACAGAAAAGGGCTCGAGGGTCTTGTAACCTTAGGAGAGGAATGTTCTGTGGTGACTCAACGAGGGCTACCAAAGAAGGTGGACGATCCAGGTAGTTTCACCTTGCCCTGTTCAATTGGATCTCTTTCAGTCAAGAATGCTTTAGCCGACTTAGGAGCAAGCATCAATCTTATGCCACATTCCATGTTCCTCAAGCTAGGGTATTCTGGGTTGAAACCAACCCGTATGAGCATCCAACTTGCCGATAGATCAGTCAAATACCCCTTAGGAATATGCGAGAATGTGCTAGTTAAGGTAGGGAAGTTCAAATTTCCAGTTGACTTTGTCATCCTAGAAATGGAAGAAGACGATCTTATACCCATCATTCTAGGAAGACCATTCCTTGCAACTGCTCGTGCTGTTATTGATGTTCATGACGGCAAACTAACCTTACGAGTGGGGGCCGATAGCTTAACCTTCGACATCAAAGACACAATGAATCTTTCTCTCGAAGCAGATAATCAGTTGTATTTCATCGGAGAAATCAATGAACTATCCGACGAGATTGACAATTGTGTAGATGAACAGGTAGAAGCTGGTTGGTTGCGAGATGAAGCTTTCTTACCCATCTTAGAGGAGGAGAAGACTATGGATGTGAATGCAGTCTCCTTCTATCCCAGACAAGAAATCGAACAGCTTGAGCTTCGTAAACCCGAGAACAAACTTAAACCTTCCATCATCGAGCCACCCACGTTAGAACTCAAGGAACTCCCGAACAACCTTGAATATGCCTTCCTTCAAGGAAAAGATCAACTTCCGGTAATCGTAAGCTCTTCTTTGAAAAGTGAACAAAAGGATAAACTCTTAGGAGTTTTAAAAAAATATAAAGGAGTTATAGCATGGAGTGTAGCCGATATCAAGGGGATTGACTCTACCTTTTGCACGCATAAAATCCTCATGGAGGAGGATTATAAACCCACCGTGCAACCTCAAAGGCGAGTAAATCCCAACATAAAGGAAGTCGTAAAGAAGGAAGTCATTAAGCTCCTAGATGCAGGGCTAATCTACCCGATTTCGGACAGTCCATGGGTAAGTCCTGTACAGGTTGTACCAAAAAAGGGAGGAATGACGGTGGTGAAGAACGATAAGGATGAGTTAGTGCCTCAACGAACGGTAACTGGATGGCGTGTATGCATTGATTATAGGAAGTTAAATGATGCAACCCGAAAGGATCATTTCCCTCTCCCATTTATCGACCAAATGTTGGAAAGGCTAGCAGGGCATGAGTACTACTGCTTCCTAGATGGGTTCTCAGGGTATTTCCAAATCCCTATCGCTCCTGAGGACCAAGAAAAGACTACGTTTACATGCCCTTATGGCACCTTCGCCTACAAGCGAATGCCCTTTGGACTATGTAACGCCCCCGCCACTTTCCAGCGCTGCATGACGGCAATCTTCCATGAGTTAATGGAAGACAACATGGAGGTCTTCATGGATGATTTTTCAGTCTTTGGAAACTCTTTTGATCGCTGTCTTGCTAACCTTGAGAAAATGCTCAAACGTTGTGAGGAGACCAACTTGGTTCTAAACTGGGAAAAGTGCCACTTTATGGTAAAAGAGGGGATTGTGCTAGGGCACAAAATTTCAGGAAGTGGGATTGAAGTAGATCGGGCAAAAATTGAAGCTATATCCAAACTTCCCTATCCGACGACTGTCAAAGCAATCCGTAGCTTTTTGGGTCATGCTGGCTTCTATAGGAGATTCATTAAAGATTTCTCAAAGGTAGCTAAACCAATGACTCAGTTGCTCATGAAGGATGCCCCGTTCGACTTCTCTCAAGAGTGCAAGGATGCATTCGATCTATTGAAGCAGGAACTTACCCAAGCTCCAATTATGGTTACCCCTAACTGGGAGTTACCCTTTGAAATTATGTGCGATGCTAGTGATTATGCTGTTGGAGCAGTATTAGGCCAAAGGCTTAACAAACACTTTCAGCCAATATACTACGCTAGCAAAACCATGAATCCTGCTCAAGAAAACTACACTACCACTGAAAAGGAATTACTAGCCGTGGTATTCGCTTTTGATAAATTTCGCCAGTATCTTGTCCTTTCTAAAACGGTTGTTTTTACGGATCATTCAGCCATTCGATATCTTTTCGCTAAACAGGATGCTAAACCACGGTTACTTCGTTGGATCCTACTATTGCAAGAGTTCGATGTTGAAATTCGTGATAAGAAAGGAGCAGAGAATCTTGCGGCTGATCATCTCTCTCGTCTCGAAAACCCCAGCCTCGCTGAATCTGACAAGAGTGAGATTCGGGAAACATTTCCTGAAGAGCAGCTCATGTCAATAAATGATTCTGAACCTTGGTATGCGGATTATGCTAACTACCTGGCGAGTAGAGTCATTCCTGAGCATATGAGCAGGCATGAAAAAAAGAGGTTCTTTAATCAATTAAAGTACTACTTTTGGGATGAACCCTTCTTATTCCGAAGATGTCCGGATCAGGTAATCAGGCGTTGTGTTTCGGAAAGAGAGGCTGTCAGAATTATGAAAGAGTGTCATGCCGGTCCATCGGGAGGACATCACGGAATGAACACTACTGCACGAAAGGTCTTCGACGCAGGATTCTATTGGCCTACAATATTTCGTGATGTGAAGGGAATGATACAAACCTGTGACGCATGTCAAAGAGCTGGGAATATCTCTAGGAGGGATGAAGCCCCACAGAATTATATACAAGTTTGTGAGGTTTTCGATGTTTGGGGAATTGATTTCATGGGACCCTTCCCATCTTCAGGTGGGAATGAATACATCTTAGTGGCCATCGATTATGTTTCGAAATGGGTGGAAGCACAAGCCCTTAGGACTAACGATGCTAGGGTAGTAATTCATTTCTTAAAAAAATTGTTCGCTAGGTTCGGAATTCCGAAGGCTCTTATTAGTGACAGGGGAACCCATTTTTGCAATTCGCAAATGGAGAAAGTTATGAAAAGATATGGAGTCTCTCACCGATTCTCCACTGCTTACCATCCTCAAACCAACGGTCAATTCGAAAACACTAATAGAGCCATAAAGAGAATATTGGAGAAAACGGTTAATCAAAACCGAAAAGATTGGTCTTTTAAGCTCGATGAAGCTTTGTGGGCATTTCGAACCGCTTATAAGACGCCAATCGGGACAACCCCGTTCCGTATGGTATATGGCAAGGCATGCCACCTTCCAGTAGAACTGGAACACAAGGCATATTGGGCACTTAAGGCTTGTAATTTGGATTATACGGTCGCGGGAACAAATAGATTCTTACAGCTCCAAGAGCTCGATGAATTGAGATTAGAGGCTTATGAATCTTCCATTACATACAAAGAAAGGGCAAAAAGATGGCATGACCAACGGATTAAGAGACCAAAGGAGTTTTCAGAAGGAGACAAGGTCTTATTATATAATTCTCGCTTAAAACTATTTCCTGGAAAACTTAAATCTAGATGGTATGGACCCTTTACCGTAAGGAGCTCCTCTAAAACCGGAGCCGTTGTGTTGATTGACGACGAAGATAGAGAATTCACTGTAAATATACAACGAGTCAAGCATTATCAAGAGAATGGTAATGAAATGATCAATGAGGAAGATATAACTTTTGATGAAGAAGTCACGTAATGTACGTGACTTTGAGTCTAGCTACAAGACTCGTTAATAAAGAAAAGCGCTTCTTGGGAGGCAACCCAAGCTTTATTTTATTTATTTGCTTTGTGTGTTTATTTGTTTGTTTGTTTGTTTTTATTTGCTTCCGTATGTGTGTTTAATTTTTATTATTATTGATTCATGTTCAAAACTAAAATTGTGAAAATGCTTTATTTTGTTTTTAACTTCGTCTTAACTACATATAAAGGTATTTTGCAAAAGATAAGTGTAAGGGAAATCTAAATTGGTTTATTAGAACACATATGAACATGAATCGTAATAATATTAAATTAACATACATATTCGTATTTGTTTGAGTCAAATGCTTGTATCGAGTCATAATGATGTTTTGCAGGATTTCCAGGAAGTAAGGTAAAGGTTTTTCCAGAAATTTTCCGGAAACTTAAAATGAGAATTTTTGTCAGGTCATTTCTGACGGCGTCAGGGTTTATAACCTGACGGCGTCAGATTTAATTTTCAGAAATTTTTGAAAGTTTTGTTTTTAAAAAGTTTTTATTAAATCTCCAACTTATAATCTCCAGGAATCTGCAAAATTATCATTCCACAAGCATTATATCCTTATATATAGATTTATCCCGCCGATGTTATGCAGGTTTTCGTGTTTGTTTTCTCAGGTTTAACAGGTTATTTCGGACAAGGAAATGTTTTGAATCAAGCTTATGGCGATGCATTAGTCATGGAGCTTCAACATTACGTTGGAAGAAGATTTAACCGTGTTACTTCATTATCCACCGAGCGAATCAGGGGAGTATTTGATTTCATTCTTTTACTTTATGCTTTTACATTTGTTATTTGAACATTGGGGACAATGTTCATCTTAAGTGTAAGGGGAGGGTAAAAGTACGATTAGAGAATGCTATTACGCTTGATTTTTGTTTGTTTAATAGTAGATGTGTAATAAAACTGAGAAAAATACTTGTTAAGGTAATTTTAGTGCCAAATTAAATTTTTTTTTTACAACATATAGGAGTAAAACTTTGATCTTAATGAGCGTCTCACGGATAGGAGTTATATGACTAGCACAAAAACCGTACCACTAAAAAATTTTCCACCCCCAAATATGTGAGGTTCGCCCCTAGAATTGGTAGGAAAAGCATTTATGCTATGATGTGTGTACCGGTAGCACTTAGATTCTAGAACTTGCGTTAGGACCATTCCAAGGCCACAAGTGAGACTACATTCGTGTAGTTAGATTTACTACATGATAAGAGGCATTAGGATTAACCCATTGTTTTACACCTGTGTTTTTGTTATAATTACATTGGCTACATTGGTCAAGTAATTCTCCCACACCCTTTGCGTTGTACTCATTTTTAGTACACGATACCCCTAGTACACCCCTCAGAGCCTATCTTTTCGTTTCAACCTTTAAGCATTTTACTTAAAGGAAGAATTTGTTTACACCCCACTAAAATGTACACCCAAATCGCCTTAGCCTACCTTGTATGCACTCATTTTTAGTGCATTATTGTGACAACATTTGTTTAAACCCAAGTTAATTATCTAATTGATTACATGGTTGCTAAGTCGAGTCATATCCTTGTACATATTGTTTTGGGACGATTGGGACTCATGGGTAAAGTACTAGTGTAATGGAGTAATGGGGAAGAACATCATTCATTACCCCCAAATGTGCTAAATATTTTAAAAGTACTCCAAGTTTTTCGATTATCTTAATTCGAGTCATTAGAATAGTTATTTGTAAAGTTATGTAAAAGTTTAAGTGTAAGGGGGATGCAATGCCCCTATTATTTTGGATGGTAGGGTAAGAATGTATGAAAAAAAAAAAAAAAAAAAAAAAAAAAAAAAAAAAAAAAAAAAAAATCGAAAAAATCAAGAAAAATACAAAAAAATGAGAAAAAGAAAAATAGAAAAAACATACGGACTACCATCCCGTTTTATTTTATGTTTATTTTATGTTTTTGTTATTTTCTTTCATTAGCTTAAGATTGAGTCGAGTCTTGGCTTAGCAACATTATATAGTACATGTAATTGATCAAGATCTTTAACTCGCCACCAGTAAAACATCCTTTATCCAACAAAACCGTGTTTTCCTTTTCCCTACACCTAACGTTATAACCCATTTAAAAGCCCTCTTTGATAGTTTATCTTAGGTGCTTACGCCTAGTGGAGGAGGTTTTCGATCCTTTCCCAAGCCTATGGTAATCTATTTGCTATGACAGGTAGTGAGAGATATTATCCGTTTCCATTTATGAGATTTATTTTGATGACACTTGAGAGATGTGAGTATCTAAACACTACTTGTGAGGTGCTAGTTTATAATCTCCGTGCTTATTATGATTAAAGTGGAACGATTATTTGTTGCAATTACTTTTATATTAGCGTTAAACGACCCCTAACTTGTATTTTGATTAGAATAAAAGCGCATTTGCTTGAGGACAAGCAAATCTCAAGTGTAAGGGTATTTGATGAAGCGAAAAGTGTACCGCTTTTAAGGGGTCATTTAAGCCCTAAATCGTATTTATTTGATCAAATATTGCCCTAAATCGTTCCTTTTGTCATTTTAGGTACTTTTGAGGAGAAATCTGGAAAAGGAGGCATTTTGGACGTTTTTGGAGCATAAAAGTGAAGAAAACGACAAAGTCTCAAAAATCGGCTAAAAGTTACCTTTGACGGCGTCAGATTTTACTCTGGACGGCGTCATGGCTTGGCAAGAAAAGGTGGATGTGAAATTTACTCATGATAAGCCAGTGAAAATTGCATGTGAATTCTGACGGCGTCACGCTTTAACCTGATCAAGGGCGTCACGGCTTAATTCAAAGAGGGACGGCGTCACGTTCAAGGTCTGACGGCGTCAAGCCTTGATAAGCCAGAACGGATTTTGGAGAGCTAAAGAGGGACGGCGTCAAGAAGGCCATCCGGGAACCCTAGAAGCGGCGAGGTGACGGCGTCACACTCCATAAGGTGACGCCGTCAGATGTAAAAATCTATATATAGTTTTGCAATTCTTTGTCATAAGAGTGGAACTTAGTGTGGAATTTTTGGGAGATAACCCTAAGACGATTTTAGCATCTTTTTCAAGGCTTTTTGCCTTGAGATCTTCCATGTTACATTGAAGATAAGTTATCAATTAATCATTCAATATGTCTATGTGTTGTTTGATTTTATCTTGTTCTTGTCTTTTGTTTAACATGTTAGGCTAGATTTATCTTGTGTTTGCTTAGATCTAATGAAACCTAGCTATTGATTATTGGTTATTAGTGTGTTATTAGTTGTATTGGATGATTGTTTATCTATGTTAGGCTTAAGAAAACTGGCTAACTTCCTATTCGGTAACTTGCTTGAACGTCTTAAGAAACATGAACCAAATGCGTACTAAAGGTTTTTATGGTTGTATTTAATGCACAAGCGAATTCTAGTGATCCCATGTTAGGAGCTTCCTAGCCGGCTCGACATAGGAGTGAAGTAGGAGCTTGTAGAGTTGGGGAAGTACGTACGCCACCCCACGATTGGTATTAAGGAATACACCCGTCATCCACGCAACTAATACACACTAATCAACCGGTAAAAGATAGTTAGGGAGTAAGGAAATCTAAGTAAACACATTTCTCTACACTTAAGTTTTCACCAACTTTTTATTTTCAGTTATTTATTTTATTTGCATTCGTAGTAATTTGGGTTAGTTGACTAGCAACTAATTCCGCCCACTCTTTCAAACCTGAGATTTTACTTGCTTTCATAAAAATATAAAAACATAAAAAAGAATCTTCCTCAACCCTTAGACCTATTAGAGTAGTCTTTCATACCTAACGAACACTATTCCCTGTGGAGAACGATCAATCCCCCGTACTTACCACTACACTATACTACATCGGTCAGGTACACTGCCTGGTGGGGTTGTAAGCCTCTTGAGATCCCTCGAGAGGTAAAACCTGTTGTAAGGTTGCAAAACCACGCATCAGCCGGCTAGGAAGCTCCTAACATGGGATCACTAGAATTCGCTTGTGCATTAAATACAACCATAAAAACCTTTAGTACGCATTGGTTCATGTTTCTTAAGACGTTCAAGCAAGTTACCGAATAGGAAGTTAGCCAGTTTTCTTAAGCCTAACATAGATGAACAATCATCCAATACAACTAACAACACACTAATAACCAATAATCAATAGCTAGGTTTCATTAGATCTAAGCAAACACAAGATAAATCTAGCCTAACATGTTAAACAAAAGACAAGAATAAGATAGAATCAAACAACACATAGACATATTGAATGATTAATTGATAACTTATCTTCAATGTAATATGGAAGATCTCAAGGCAAAAAGCCTTGAAAGAGCTGCCAAATTCGTCCTAGGGTTTTCACACACAAAGTTCCCCAATAAGTTCCACAATAAGTTCCACAATAAGTTCCACACTAATGACAAAGAATTGCAAAACTATATATAGATTTTTGGATCTGACGGCGTCACGTTATGGAGTGTGACGCCGTCACCTCGCCGCTTTTAGGGTTCTCGGATGACCTTCTTGACGCCGTCCCTCTTTAGCTCTCCAAAATCCGTTCTGGCTTATCAAGGCTTGACGCCCTCAGACTATGAACGTGACGCCGTCCCTCTTTAAATTATAACGTGACGACCTTGATCAGATTAAAGCGTGACGCCGTCAGAATTTCCATGCAATTTCTCTGGCTTATCATGAGTAAATTTCACATCCACCACTTTTGCCAAGCCATGACGCCGTCCAGGGTTAATCCTGACGCCGTCAAAGGTAACTTCCAGCAAGATTTTGAGACTTTGTCGTTTTCTTCACTTTTATACTCCAAAAACGTCCAAAATGCTTCCTTTTCCAGATTTCTTCTCAAAAGTACCTAAAATGACAAAAGGAACGATTTAGGGCAATATTTGATCAAATAAATACGATTTAGGGCTTAAATGACCCCTTAAAAGCGGTACACTTTTCGCTTCATCAAATACCCTTACACTTGAGATTTGCTTGTCCTCAAGCAAATGCGCTTTTATTCTAATCAAAATACAAGTTAGGGGTCATTTAATGCTAACATAAAAGTAATTACAACAAATATTCGTTCCACTTTAATCATAATAAGCACGGAGATTACATACTAGCACCTCACAAGTAGTGTTTAGATACTCACATCTCTCAAGTGTCATCAAAATAAATCTCATAAATGAAAACGGATAATATCTCTCACTACCTGTCATAGCAAATAGATTACCATAGGCTTGGGAAAGGATCAAAAACCTCCTCCACTAGGCGTAAGCACCTAAGATAAACTATCAAAGAGGGCTTTTAAATGGGTTATAACGTTAGGTGTAGGGATATGATAAGCACGGATTTGTTGGATAAGGGATATTTTACTGGTGGCGAGTTAAAGATCTTGATTAATTACATGTACTATACAATGTTGCTAAGCCAAGACTCGACTCGATCTTAAGCTTAAAGCAAAATAACAAAAACATAAAATAAACATAAAATAAAACGGGATGGTAGTCCGTATGTTTTTTCTACTTTTCTTTTTCTCATTTTTTTTTGTATTTTTCTTGATTTTTTTTTTCTTTCTTTCTTTTTTTTTTTTTTTTTTTTTTTGCATACACTTTTGCCCTACTATCCAAAATAATACATCATAGGGGCATTGCATTCCCCTTACACTTGAACTTTTACATAAATTTACAAATAACTATTCTAATGACTCGAATTAAGATAATCAAAACACTTGGAGTACTTTTAAAATATTTAGCACATATGGGGGTAATAAATGATGATCTTCCCCATTACTCCATTACACTAGTACTTTACCCATGAGTCCCAATCGTCCCAAAACAATATGTACAAGGATATGACTCGACTTAGCAACCATGTAATCAATTAGATAATTAACTTGGGGTTTAAACAAATGTTGTCACAATAATGCATTAAAAATGAGTGCATACAAGGTAGGCTAAGGCGATTTGGGTGTACATTTTAGTGGGGTGTAACAAATTCTTCCTTTAAGTAAAATGCTTAAAGGTCGAAACGAAAAGATAGGCTCTGAGGGGTGTACTAGGGGTATCGTGTACTAAAAATGAGTACAACGCAAAGGGTGTGGGAGAATTACTTGACCAATGTAGCCAATGTAATTATAACAAAAACACAGGTGTAAAACAATGGGTTAATCCTAATGCCTCTTATCATGTAGTAAATCTAACTACACGAATGTAGTCTCACTTGTGGCCTCGGAATGGTCCTAACGCAAGTTCTAGAATCTAAGTGCTACCGGTACACACATCATAGCAAAATGCTTTTCCTACCAATTCTAGGGGCGAACCTCACTTATTTGGGGGTGGAAAATTTTTTAGTGGTACGGTTTTTTGTGCTAGTCATATAACTCCTATCCGTGAGACGCTCATTAAGACCAAAGTTTCACTCCTATATGTTGTAAAAAAATTTAAATTTGGCACTAAAATTACCCTAACAGGTATTTATCTCAGTTTTATTACACATCTATTATTAAACAAACAAAAACCAAGTGCAATTGTATTCTCTAATCGTACTTTTACCCCCCCTTACACTTAAGATGAACATTGTCCCCAATGTTCAAATAACAAGATGTAAAAGTTTAAAGTAAAAGAATGAAATCAAATACTCCCCTGATTCGCTCGGTGGATAATGTAGTAACACGGTTAAATCTTCTTCCAAGAGAATGTTGAAGCTCCATGACTAATGCATCGCCAAAAGCTTGATCAAAAACATTTCCTTGTCCAAAATAACCTGATAAACCTGAGAAAACAAACACGAAAACCTGCCTAACATCGGCGGGATAAAACTCTATATATAAGGATATAATGCTTGTGGAATGATAACTTTGCAGATTCTTGGAGATTATAAGTTATAGATTTAATAAAAACTTTTTATGAAAACAAAACTTTCAAAAATTTTCAGAAAATTAAACCTGACGCCGTCAGGTTGTAACTCCTGACGCCGTCAGAAATGATCTGACAGAATTCTCATGTTACGTTTCCAGAAAAAATTTGGAAAAACCTATACCTTACTTCCTGGAATTCCTGCAAAACTTCATTATGACTCGATACAAGCATTTGACTCAAACAAATACTAATATGTATGTTCATTTATTATTATTATGATTCATGTTCATTTGTTCTAATAAACCGATTGGGATTTCCCTTACACTTATCTTTTGCAAAATACCTTTATATGTAGTTAAGACGAATTTAAAAACAAAATAAAGCATTTTCACAAATTACTTTTGAACATGAACCAATAAGAATAAAAATTAACACACATACGGAAGCAAATAAAAACAAACAAACAAACAAGTAAATAAACACACAAAGCAAATAAAGCTTGGGTTGCCTCCCAAGAAGCGCTTGTTTTTGTTCGAGTCACGAGCCTGACTCTACCCATATTTAACGGATAAAGGAGAGGTTTTTCCTACACTTAGGATTAAGTGCGGGTGATAGTAGCGATACACACCATCTTGGTGGAAGTATGCCGCGTGAGGAAAGAGTGGTGGATGAATTATATACTCAAAGGGGTGTGCTCCTTTCATCATAACCTTACCTAGTTCACTTTGGTCAATGGGTGAATTAAAGTTTTCTCCTAAAAAGGGATCATCTTCTATCAACTTCGAGAGATTCCTAGTTGGGAATCCATCTTGACCTAATAAACCCGGTTTAAACCCATAATGTTTCTTGTGATCAATCATGAATGGGTGATGTAAGTATGAAAGGTTATGGTTCACTCCTATGTTGGCTTCCTCACTATAAGGCTTAAAGTCTACTACCTCCAACGTAAGACTATCCGGACTATATGGTTTGATGGGTGGATCAGGACCTTTTTCAATTCCTAAGTTCACATCTAAGGATGGAAGATTAGGTAACGGTTTTGGTTTAGGCTCCGGTTCATCAAAACTAGGAACTTCCATAGAACTAAAAGAAAGGTTATGACTACAAGTATTCAAACCTATTTCTTCTAGTTTTGTTTCTTCCAAAGGTTCTGCTTCAATTGGGGTTCCTATAGTCCCTTCTACTTCTTCCGGGTAAGTCACGGGCGGTGTGTATGCCTCGAATGATGGTAGGACTTGTGGGGTACTTTGTAGGTTTGTGTTATTTACCTCATCCTTCCTTGTCTCTATATCAATTATATCCACATCATGTGTTTTAGTAGAATCTAACCCAAACATGTTCCTAAGTATCTCAAATCCTTCTCTAGCCATTTCAAGTTCTAAGTCCGATTCATAAGAATCTTCCCCGATAACATGATTACTATGTTCAATTTGCCTAAAGGATTCATCATGTGTTCCTTGAGATTCAAAGTCATTGATCATAAAACCTAGGTCTTTTTGCTCAATATGCTCATGTTCGGCTAAATCCTCCTCAATTGTTTCCTCAAGTTGTGATGTATACGAACCCATTAATTCATTAAACTTATGGTTCACGGTTAGGAGGCTTTCCTCAAAAATTTTCCAAAGGGTCTTATTAAAAGGAGTTGATCCTAACAATGATTGTTTAATAGAAGCCACACATGCACATAATTCATCAAACCTATCAAACTTTATACCCATCTCCTCTTGTATATATCTAAGATCACTTAAAAATTCATTGGAACAACAGGAAGCAAATCTATCCGTGTAAAGTAATTGTTCCTCTATTGTTAATGATCTAAATGGAATTTCATCCGCCATGGTGACAAATGAAAATGGTTTTACAAACAAAGGGCACAAAGAAAAAGATAGACAAAAGAAATCTAATAAAAAGAAAAATAAAAATCTCACTAGAAAGGAATCTAGTGAGTAGACCTAATAAAATAAAAATTCAACCTAAACAATAACTATTCCCCGGCAGCGGCGCCAAAAACTTGATGCGTGGTTTTGCGACCTTACAACAGGTTTTACCTCTCGAGGGATCTCAAGAGGCTTACAACCCCACCAGGTAGTGTACCTGACCGATGTAGTATAGTGTAGTGGTAAGTACGGGGGATTGATCGTTCTCCACAGGGAATAGTGTTCGTTAGGTATGAAAAATTACTCTAATAGGTCTAAGGGTGAGAGAAGATTCTTTTTATGTTTTTATATTTTTATGAAAGCAAGTAAAATCTCGGGTTTGAAAGAGTGGGCGGAATTAGTTGCTAGTCAACTAACCCAAATTACTACGAATGCAAATAAAATAAAATAACAGAAAATGAAAAGTTGGTGAAAACTTATGTGGAGGGAAATGTGTTTACTTAGATTTCCTTACTCCCTAACTATCTTTTACCGGTTGATTAGTGTGTATTAGTTGCGTGGATGACGGGTGTATTCCTTAATACCATTCGTGGGGTGGCGTACGTACTTCCCCAACTCTACAAGCTCCTACTTCACTCCTATGTCGAGCCGGCTAGGAAGCTCCTAACATGGGATCACTAGAATTCGCTTGTGCATTAAATACAACCATAAAAACCTTTAGTACGCATTGGTTCATGTTTCTTAAGACGTTCAAGCAAGTTACCGAATAGGAAGTTAGCCGGTTTTCTTAAGCCTAACATAGATGAACAATCATCCAATACAACTAACAACACACTAATAACCAATAATCAATAGCTAGGTTTCATTAGATCTAAGCAAACACAAGATAAATCTAGCCTAACATGTTAAACAAAAGACAATAATAAGATAGAATCAAACAACACATAGACATATTGAATGATTAATTGATAACTTATCTTCAATGTAACATGGAAGATCTCAAGGCAAAAAGCCTTGAAAGAGCTGCCAAATTCGTCCTAGGGTTTTCACACACAAAGTTCCCCAATAAGTTCCACAATAAGTTCCACAAATAAGTTCCACACTAATGACAAAGAATTGCAAAACTATATATAGATTTTTGGATCTGACGGCGTCACGTTATGGAGTGTGACGCCGTCACCTCGCCGCTTTTAGGGTTCTCGGATGACCTTCTTGACGCCGTCCCTCTTTAGCTCTCCAAAATCCGTTCTGGCTTATCAAGGCTTGACGCCCTCAGACTATGAACGTGACGCCGTCCGTCTTTAAATTATAACGTGACGACCTTTATCAGATTAAAGCGTGACGCCGTCAGAATTTCCATGCAATTTCTCTGGCTTATCATGAGTAAATTTCACATCCACCACTTTTGCCAAGCCATGACGCCGTCCAGGGTTAATCCTGACGCCGTCAAAGGTAACTTCCAGCAAGATTTTGAGACTTTATCGTTTTCTTCACTTTTATGCTCCAAAAACGTCCAAAATGCTTCCTTTTCCAGATTTCTTCTCAAAAGTACCTAAAATGACAAAAGGAACGATTTAGGGCAATATTTGATCAAATAAATACGATTTAGGGCTTAAATGACCCCTTAAAAGCGGTACACTTTTCGCTTCATCATACCCCCTAGGGGAAACGAATGACTAAACACCCCTTATTAGGGTTATGTTTTATTTTTGTTATTAATTGTCCTCTA
>CP139506.1:389550270-389618656 GCA_021014915.2 Artemisia tridentata subsp. tridentata
TCCGTTAGTTTACTCAACTATCCATCATCAATTATTGCTGTCTCTGGAGGCTTGTTTTGTATTTGCAGTTCTGATGGAAACATAATTAAGAAGGCTGTTATTTGGAATCCATCAATTCAAAAAACAGTTACTATTGTTGTGCCTAATGTGCCAGATGATATCGATGATGATGATGATGATGATGTGCCGTATAACACTATTGTTGGCTTTGGGGTTTGTCCTCGAACTAGTGATCCTAAGCTTGTCAAGATCACATTTCATGTTATGTACCAGAAGGAATATGCTACTATTCCTAATCAAGTTGAGTTTTTTTCATTGAGCTCAGGTTTATAGTGTAACACCCCCAAAATCATAATATTGAGGAAGCATTTACTTTTGGGTGCTACGAAATCGATAAACACAACACAAGATATAGGGAACGGATTAAAAATCCGTTTTAAAATACATTGCATAAATCAAGTCATGTTGCGTCACATAAAATCCATGTCAAATGAAAATGTAGCCCATTTAAACAAAAGGTCCAAATTCCAGAATTAACGCATTATTAAAAACATTTCCATCATTTGTTACGACCATCGCCAAGCTCTGCACTCGGCTAACGCACCTCAGTTTGCTGAGAAAAACATGCTAAAAGTCAGCTAACGCTGGTGAGTTCATAGGTTTAAAGTAATTAGCACAAATGGACCATAAGCAATATCATAAAAACAATTCAGCAAAAACACACTACCCAGCTATGCAAACACTAAGCCTCATCTAACCGAACTATGACAACACAGCACGCCTAACTGGCGTTAGCAAATAAATATGAGTGCCCGCGAGTGTTAATCCCCAGACACTCGGCCTATTATTCGCTTTGGTATACGTTCGCCTTGGCTATGCCGAGCCAACCGAACGGGGGTGTCATCCCCAATAGATCTATTTATATCAAACGGCTTCCTAGACAGGAATTAACGGTAGATGATAGTGGGCACAAAAATGGGATTCAGCAAACTTAGGTTTCTGCATACTAGTGTGTATATAAAAACAAAATTCATTTCTGGTCCATGAAAACAGTTTTGCATGTTTCTCACCCCAAGCTTATAAAACAAAATCGTATAAAATATGGGGCTATAAACTCACCTTTCAATAACAGCAATCTGCTAATCGACAAAAATAGTACAACCGCGCCGACAGACAACCTAAATCAGTACGGTAAGTCTTAGCGAAATATTCGTGTCTCATGTGTCTTTATTTTATTTGAAAAGTTTATGCTTGAATAGTGCTCGCGTATTTCTTGCTTGTTGTGTGGTAAAATACATTTTGAAATGATTTATCGTTGACATTCTTTATGGCGGTGGCTCATGGTGAAAGTGTACGGTGGGAATACGTAACGGAACATCCGTGCTAGTATTCACCGCTTATAATGCGCAAGTGTCATATATATATATATATATATATACACTCATACATATATATATATATATATATATATATATATATATATATATATGCTAAATTAATAATTTATGTATTTAATTAATTAAGATTAAAATTAATTAATTAGGCTTTTGAGAAATAAATAAAATAATAGAGTTAGTAGAGGATTATTATACTATAAATATTATTTGTTATTTATAATACAATTTTAATAATAAGAAAAATAAAAACATTGTTAGGAAATTTTATAAAGTTTACTTAAGTTAAGTATTTTCACAAAAATACTCTAAGTGTTAGATTTTAGAAAATTTGGGCATGACCCATTAGTTTATACAACGTTTCCATTATTCTCAAATGTTGCAATTTTTCTCAAATACTTCCACTAGATAACTATATGTGCAAATAGTGTTTGTGATATATATTTTAGTCGTCGTGAATATTTTTATCGTTGTATTATTCGTTATCGCTACGTTTAAGTATTAACAATAGATTTCGACACAAAGTCAATATTTAGTCAAAAAATCAACAAAAGTCCATTTCAATATTAATTTGGTGAAAATGTCAATTTTTACCGTTTCGGAGACTAAACGTCTCAAAACAAGTCCAAAAATAGTTTTCGTTATATTTATCGTTTCGTTAAGTATTAATAACCACGGCGAGTCGGAAAATATTTCAAAAATTATTTTCGTCATTTTAGTTGTTAATTGGGCCGAACACTATTGAAATAGCCCAATAACCAATTTTAGCCCAAAACACATTTTTAGTTAAAACGTATATATTGACGCGTTTCTAAAAATCATTTTACTCGCTCATTGGGTCCGTTTGGTCAAAAAGTCAAAACTACAAAATTCACCATGGGCTCGGCCCAACAGTTTTCTCGTGGGCTTTATGGCCCAAAAATTAGTTTGGTCCATTTCTTATAATTTATTATTTATTAGTTACTAAATAAGCTTTAAACTTATCAAATAAGCTCTACTAAATAAGCCACTTAGCTAAATATTCAAAGATGACTAATTTATGGTCTATTCGACCCATATAATTTATTCCAACTTATTTTCCCATTTTTACTAGTTATTTTCTATAACTTATGGCTTATTAATAATCTATTCCAAATAAGCACTTAATTATATTTTTCCACCATTTCACCATTTGAGCCAAAATTTTATGTTTTTCAAAACCCCAATAATCATTTATTTTTGTTCTAGCCGATTAGTGTATATAGTCCCAAAAGTCTATATATTGCTTAATCTCGCGTAAAATTCGTAACTAATGTTTGTATCATCAAACTAACACTATATGTAACAAGATTTTCACACAAGCAAGAAATTTAATAACTTGTTCATATTTCATCAAAAAGTCAAGCACTATATATAAACATACAAGCCTTAGCTTTTTCCATATCAACAAAATATATAATTTTAACACTTTTAATCATCATTAAACATCAAATGAACAAGAGATTAACAAGATTAGAAAATTTTGATGATCCTTACAATGCTTTAGGATGTTAACGTGGAGATGAGAGACCAAATACACCCAATGTTTCACCAAATTTACCCAAACCAAGTTCCAAATAACCCAAAAAGCTTGATTATACACTTTAATTAGCTTGAACTTCAAAAGAAATTTGTGGATCTTGAGGATGAATTTGTGTCGTGTGGTTTATGATCAAAATGATCTAGGAAGTTAGCTAGAGTGGAAATGGATAAGAGTTTTGTTTATGTAGTTATTTAGAGTAACCATGCAATATTTATAAGAATTATATTGATGTTAGTGGGATTTGTTTGTCATTTTATGGGGGAGTGTCCATATGGCCGGTTGGGTATGTATTAGGGGAGGGTGATTTTAATTTTTACTCGCGTTGGTGTATCGTGTGTCGGTTTGAGCTAAAACGTGACCGTAAAGTCCCGTTTCGACGTTTTTGGACACGTATACGTAAAATAAAGTTTTTATCCACGTTTTTGTCAGAAATGTAATAAAATATTATTACTGACTCAAAAATATATTTATTTGACTGTTACCATGTGTACTGTACTGTCGGTACGCGCGTGCGGTTATTTTTCAGAAAAATGCGAGAAAGCTCTCAATTAATTACGAGACTTGTCAGTAACTATCAGAAATGTGATAATTTAGGTTTACTGACAAAAATATACTTTTTTTGCAATGACTGTAAGCTACAGTGTGCGGGACAGCTCCCAAAAATGCTCAAAAACATTCAGAAACATGCAAATGCGCATAGAAATGCTTAGCTTAAAAATAATTAATACTCATTTAATATTAATTAACAACATGAAAATTACCATTTGTCACATATGGAAACCTCCAAGTAGCAAGCTGCCTCGTAAATCAATTCGGTACTTGTATCCTCAGGTAGCTATAAATGAGTTTATTTACTGGCTCGCTTATGATATGTCTTCCTTGGATTGGAAAGATCAGTATTGTCATTTGATTTGACAACTGAAGAATTTAGAGAAGTATACCTCCCTCAGAGCTTAGCAAGTTGTAAAACTAATGTTCTTATATCTAAGCTAAATGAGTCTCTTGTTGTGCTTGAAAAATATCACTCCTCCAATGCAAATGTATGGATTATGCAGAATGGTGATCCAAAATCCCTCACTCATATATTCACCATTAACACACCAATAACATCGATAAGAGATGTAGCTGGATTCAGAAAGAATGGTGGACCCATACTTGTAGAGAAAAAAGATTTCAAAAATAATGAACTAATTGTTTATGAACCCGACTCTAAACAAGTTGTAAACTGAATTGTATTGAATGAAAAGTGTGTTTATTACAAACTAATAAGCTCTCTATTTATAGGAAGAGAGAGGGACCAAAAGGAAATAAACAATTACTCTAAGGACCTCTACAATTGAACACTAGGTCCTTGGTCTATTCTATATTTACAACTAACACTCCTCCTCAAGTTGGAGCATAGATATTAATCATGCCCAACTTGTTACATATGAAATCTATTTGGGTTTTCCAGAGTGGTTTGGTAAGGATATCTGCAAGTTGGAACTCTGTCTTGATATGTATTGGCTGAATTGACGGAGGATCAACTTTCGTTCCTACTACTCGATCTCTGATTAAATGACAATCAACCTCAATATGTTTCGTTCTTTGATGAAATACTTGATTCTTGGCTATATGAATAGCTGATTGATTATCACAATACAGTCGCATTAGGTTATCAGAAACAACTCCGAGTTCTCTAAGAAGTCGACGAACCCATATCATCTCTGATGTGACATCTGCCATGGCTCTATATTCCGATTCAGCACTTGATCTAGATACTGTGTGTTGCTTCTTACTCTTCCATGACACAAGGTTTCCACCAACAAACACACAATAGCCAGTCGTAGATCGTCGAGAGATAGGACATCCTGCCCAATCTGCATCAGAGAATCCTGATACCCGTCCATCTCCCTCTTCTGTGAAAGCACCCACGCGACAATGGCCCTGATCAGAATAAAGGATCCCAAGACCTGGTGTAGACTTGAGATATCTTAATACACGAAGAACAGCACCCCAATGTCCAGTATATGGTGCGGCCATGAATTGGCTTAAGACACTTACTGCAAATGAGATATCTGGACGGGTGACAGTCAAATAATTAAGTTTTCCAACCAATCGTCTGTATCGTTCTGGGTCCTTCATCGGACTCCCATCTTCAGGAAGAAGCTTCCCTGTAGGAAGCATTGGACTGTCAACTGGTTTACAACCTAATAAGCCACATTCGGATAACATATCAAGGACATACTTTCGTTGAGAGAGAAGTATTCCTTGCGGGGACTGTGATACTTCAATGCCAAGGAAGTACCGGAGTCGACCTAAGTCGCTGATCTGGAACTGAGACTGAAGAAACTGTTTGAGCTTAGTAATACCAACGTCGTCATCCCCTGTGATTATGATATCATCCACATACACAACCAAAATAATCCTTCGACCTTGCTGGTGTCTGAAGAATACAGAATGATCATATGCACTCCGAACCATCCCAAATTCTGCCATAACACTTGAGAATCGACCAAACCATGCTCTAGGAGACTGCTTAAGACCATAAAGTGATCGACGTAATCTGCATACTTTCGAAGCCTCCTCCTTAACAATAAAACCAGGTGGCTGCTCCATATAAACCTCCTCCTCAAGAACACCATTAAGAAATGCGTTCTTGACATCAAGCTGATGGAGTGGCCAATGATTAATAGCAGCCATAGAGATACAGATACGAACAGATGGCATTTTGGCCACTGGAGAAAATGTCTCATCGTAATCAATGCCATAAGCCTGAGAATAACCCTTAGCAACTAACCGGGCCTTCAATCGATGTAGGGAGCCATCGGGATTGAGTTTGACAGTGAATACCCAACGACAACCAACAATACGCTTCCCATGAGGAAGTGACTCAAGATCCCATGTATGATTATTTTGAAGAGCCCTTATTTCTTCTTCCATGGCCTTTCGCCATCCTGGGTGACTAAGAGCTGTCATCACATTCTTGGGAACTGAGTAAGAATCAATAGCAGTGGTGAAGGCACGTGCTTTAGTGGATAGGTGAGCATAGTTAACATGATGCTGAATAGGGTAACGAGTAGAATTTCTGGGTTCTTTACGAAAGGCTATGGGTATATCAGGATAAGGTGCACCAGGTGGATCATACTCGTGTGTATCAGGGGTGTTATGTAATGATTGGGAATCAGGTTCAGATAACAACTGGGGAACTGAGGACATACCAGGGTCATGGTCTGGTTGTGAATCAGGTGTCTTTGTCGTCTTATCCTTATGTCTTCTAGTATATGTGAGAACCGGAGGTAGTGCAGGGTCGGATGTAGTAGGTGCAGAATCGGTGGCATCTGAGACCGGAGGAACATGGGGATCCAATGATATAGGTATAGTAGGAACCGTGATGGACTCAGGTATGACAGGATCAGGAGCTGAAAACAAATCACGAACTGACTCAGAAGACTCTGGGAAGTAAGGACAAGATTCGTGAAAGGTAACATCGGCACTAGTAAAGTATCGACGAAGGAAGGGGCTATAGCACCGATAACCTTTTTGAACTTTAGAGTAACCCAGGAAGATACATCGAATAGCTCGTGAATCAAATTTAGTGGTCCCTGGTCGATGATCATGAACATATGCAACACATCCAAATATCTTTGGTGGAAGTGGAAACATATTTTCATTAGGAAAAAGGACTGAAAACCGTGTTTGACTATGAATGACTGGTGAGGGCATATGGTTAATCAGATAAGTGGCAGTGAGGACAGCATCTGCCCAGAAACGATGAGGAACATGAGAATGAATCATGAGTGTGCGAGCAATGTCCAATAAATGGCGGTACTTGCGTTCAGCGACACCAGTTTGTTGTGGTGTATAAACGCAAGATGACTCGTGAATGATGCCATTTGAGTTTAAGTATGTGGCAAAGTCAGTGGACAAATATTATTTTGCATTGTCTGTACGCAGGGTTTTAATGGTGGTTTGGAATTGAGTTTTGACATAAGCATGAAACTCACAAAAGATTGAATATACTTCAGAACGAGATTTCAATAGATAAACCCAAGTAGCACTAGAGTAATCATCAATAAAGGTTATGAAATATTCAAAGCCAAACGGTGATTTGGTAGGACAAGGACCCCATACATCAGAATGCACAAGTTCAAACAAAGTACTGACTCGATTAGGTACTCTAGGAGGATAGGGTCGCCTGGTATGTTTACCAAGCTGACATGAATCACAATGAAAATCAGAAAATGATGAAAAATCCGGTCTCAATTGCCTCAGAACTGCTGCAGAGGGATGGCCTAGCCGGTAATGAGCCTCCCTAATGTTGGAATCACACTTGTTTGCTGCAGGTTGTGATGATAAGGATAGACGATAGAGACCTTTTGATTCAAAACCGGTGCCAATCAGCTGGTTTGTTCCTAGTTTCTGAAAGAAACAATATTCAGGATAAAAGTGAGCAGAACAGTTGTTTTGTTTAGTGAGTTGGCTTATAGAACAGAGGTTGTCTGGAAAGTCTGGGACGAACAATACAGAGGACATTTTTAATGGTTTAGAATGACTAACTGATCCAATGCCACGAACGGGGCACGAGGATCCATTAGCTACTCGAACTGGTGGGTGAGAGATATAATGGAGATTAGATAAGATACCTTTGTTTCTAGTCATATGATGAGTTGCTCCAGAATCAGCAACCCAAGATGGATCAGGACTAGGAAATGTACCTGACTTAGTAAAGTTGGCTTGAGGACCGATGTTAGAGGATATCAGCTGCTGGAATCGAGCATAATCCTCCTGGTTGAGTGTGTAAACATGCTGATCACTAGGTTGCTGGTCACTAGGTTCATCAATAGTAGCTATTCTGGCTCGAGGACGTGGAGGTGGTTGAGAACCATTGGGACGGTTCGGACAATTGTATTTGGTATGCCCTTTCCCTTTGCAGTAGTGACAGTTATTTGGGCAGTTATACTTTGCATGTCCAGGCTCATGACACAAATGACAGATAAGATCACTACCCTGTCCACCATTTCCACGCCCAGTACCTCTTTTGAAGAAACTTCGCTCTGTACTTTTACTAATCATGGCAGAAGCATCAGCAGGAGATGGAGAATCATCTGGGCCATACATTTCTCGCAGGAGATGATAGGTGGATGCCACAGATGAAATAGCGGTAGAATTACTGAGCAACAATGGTCGTGCACTGGCATACTTAGGTGATAATCCAGCAATAAATGTCATGACATCCATCTTGTTGTTACGCTCCTCCTGAACTTTTAAATCAGCAGTTGGTGGAAAAAGGGTGCGTAACTCATCTTGAAGCTTAGAGAAGCGAGTAAAGTACTCGGTGAAAGTGGAATCACCTTGTTCACCCCTAGTGAATGCTTGAACAACAGAATAAGCATGAGACAGAGATTCCTTGGCTGAGAAGGATGAAGACAAATGATCCCACATTGCCTTAACTGTAGGAAAGTTTTGAGCAATTGTAAGAATCTGTGGCTCCATAGAATTCCACAGAGCCATCTGTATCCCACTATCGTCAATACGCCATTCTCGAGTGGTTGGCTCAGGTGGTGGTTTGGATAAATGGTCTTCTTTGTCCACACTTTCAAGACCCTTTTTAACAAAAAAACTCCATGAACTCCAATTACTAGAGTTTAATTTCACAGGAATATGTAAAGCGGAGGCATAGTTAATAATGCCTGGAGCAATATGATTTTCTTTAATTTCTTTCTTATCCCCCATTGAAAATATGATATGTAGTCAAACGAAACTGTAATAACGAGCCTATATACGAACGAGACAAACCAAGGCAGAAAATAAAAAGTGCTCGGATCAGAAAATTAACCAGATAGGTTTGACCGGAAAATGAAATAGAAAAAACTGCGAAAATCCGGTGGCCGGAGTCGGTCTCACGCGCCCTCAAGCGCAGGTGGCCGGAATAGTGCGGCGGTGAAGTGGCGGCGCGTGGCGGTGCGTCACGGTGGTTCAGGCGACGAGATTTTCAGGGGTTGTTCAGAATTTAATGGTGATTACAGTGGTGCCGGAGGTGAGACCCCACTCGCCGGAAAAACGGCTAGATCTAGCCTTTTTTTTGGGCGAACTGTGGCGGTGTTTGGCGGCGCGTGGCGGCGCGTCTAGCGGCGGATCAGACTGAAATTTGTAATTCGAGTGATTCCGAGTTGAATGGTACTGGTGGTGAGATGTAATTGTGAGCGTAAGATGTCGCGCTGGAGAACAGCCGTGGATCGTGATAGATGGCCGGAAAAACGTTTTTATATAGTGATGGTGTGACTGGTGGTGACCGGAAGTTAGCCGGGAATGGTCACCGGAACGGATAGAATTCTTTTTCTGATGTGGAAGGTCAGACAAGGCTGCAACCACAGAGCATAATAAGAATCCTAAGCTCTGGTACCATGTAAACTGAATTGTATTGAATGAAAAGTGTGTTTATTACAAACTAATAAGCTCTCTATTTATAGGAAGAGAGAGGGACCAAAAGGAAATAAACAATTACTCTAAGGACCTCTACAATTGAACACCAGGTCCTTGGTCTATTCTATATTTACAACTAACACAAGTCAACTATACTGGGATTGCGGGGCCATTTTATTACTTCTTTGCGACTCCCTACACACAAACACTGCTTTTGCTTGATCATATAGATAGTGTGGATTCAGAGACGGCGTTTGGAGTAGGCAAGCAAGCTATGGATATGGATATTGATGAATAACTACTAGCTCATACTTTTGTTATTAATTTTTCTTTTGATGATGATTCTCTATCTTTTTGTGAACAAATAAAGCAGTTTATACTAATTATGTAGTCTGGTTACTGTTTGGAAGCAATTATGTTATCCTATTTTTTTCCGTATTCATCAGGAGTGTACATCCCTGGAACCTTGTAAAGAACCAAAAACCATTGTCATGGAATAGTAATGCCATCCTCCACTATATAACCTGAATAAAATATGAGACAAAATTTAGAGATAATTGCACTGGCAGACGAAACTGTCAATTATTCCCTGTCACTTGAAGTGTCAAAAAGTCCCGGTGGTAAACGTATCACCTAAACTGACACTTATTCTTTCGATCAGTAAAAATAGAAGACATATAATTTTGCCGTCACTAATTACCTGACAAAGAAAGTATTACAGACTTAGGTGCTGTTTCTTTTTCCATATGGGGAAGGACATGGACCCACTAAGTTATTTAATATTGTTTCTTTTTAAATGGGGCCCATTTTTTCCTTTGTTTCGTCTGTGTCTACAAGGGAGGAAAAATGATCCCTTCCCCATTCAGATCAACTAACAGCCATGGGACCCTACATGGACCCACATTTACCCTTAGCTAACAAAAAAAAATAAACAGCCCCTTACAGTCACTAGAGATTCTGACGAAGTATGTCTACTTGTAGAGATCTTTTGCATGAACTTACTTGCATTAATGATTTTTTTTTTTTTAATAATTTAAAGCTAAAATTGAACAAAAATCGAAAATTGAACAAAAATCCTCGTAGATCAAACTGAAAAATTTATATTACAGAGTCTTAATCAAAGATTGATTAATACAAGCAAAATTGACAAAGACAAACGCAACCAAATTTACTTTAACCACAAAAATAAGAACAAAGTATTTCACTTTGCTCTCGGGTTAGTCTAAATCTTGAACGGTTTGTACAAACTTATCAAGATATTCTTTTGTGTACCATCCTGCGCATCCAATCTAGCTGAGCTACCCCTTGAACAGTTTTTGAAACTTTAGAAGACAATAACATAAGTCATCTACAATGAGAGATTCGTCAAAAGCTTAATAAAGTTGATACGATTTATTACGGAGTAGGTTTATAATAGCGTGTCACGAAATAAGTTCAAGATTATAAAACTTTTTTACTACAAGCAAATATGAACTCATTTAACGTATAGCATCATCATAAAGCCGTGTAAATTAACGCCTATAAGAAACGTATATTACACATTCTTCATAGTTGCGGTAAAGTAGTAATCTTTTTGCAGGATAAACTCATTGTCTAGAGTAATTTAATTTTTAGATATAATTTTGTGACGTTAGTTCCTAAACTGATTAACAACTTTAAGTTCAAAATATAAGTATAAAAATAAGCGGGTAAAGTCCAGTTGGGCAGTTGGGTTAAAAATCTGTGTTTGGGTTTCATTACAATGGGTAAAGTTTAGTTGGGCTTAATTGTTACCAATGGGCTTGATTTACAAGTATTTGTTATTACATTTTAGCATAAACGAGATTGGCGGCGGTCCGCGCGTTGCGGCCGGGCGTCGTTTATCGCGTTGGTTATTGCGCGTTATTTTTTTTATGTGTATACCTATTATCTAAATCCTTTTTTTTTTTTTTTTTTTTTTGAAAGGCATGTGTATACCTATTATCTAAATCCTTTTTTAGATCCGACACCAAGCCCAAGTGTTTTATATATACCTATCTAAGCAAAAATCTACACATACCCATCACGATAATTAATACATAAACCATAACGACTACAAATTATAAGAAATGTGGTAAAAAAAACACATACAGATAAAAAAAAATTCAAGAACACTGAAACCTCAAATCTTTTACTCACTTCCTAACTTATGCTACCAATACTCGAAACTGGTGTCACTCACTTGTACGTGCATCATTTCTGACCTGAGTAATTGCCGGCAGTGATGGCGCCATTGTTGTCGTAGAAACAGGGTGGAAATCCGATGTTGGTACAGGATGAAGTGTCCTATCACTAATATCCATAGTACTTGTACGTACATGTATTAGCAGCTTCTTGAGGCATTGGACACCAAGAAATTAAAAAATAACTTAACATGTATGTAGATGTATTGGCAGTTCGTTTTGCGACACAACATCGACCATGCATCACCTCGTTTTCAGATCGTCTTTTATTCCCTCTCGGTTTGCAACACAAAGTCAGGGCTGCAAAATATTATGAACCCAGAGTCATTGACACAACAAAAAAGAGCTAAAAGTCATATGGAACAAAAATCAGGTAAACATAAGAAGATACGCAGACAATCATGGTCACCTTGAGCAAGCGTACCAGTCAGTTCTGCATGTTCTTTTGCAGTGTCAACAGATCGCTGATGGTCATTATCAGAAGGACGCGTGATTAAGACATTAGTAACACAGAAACAACAAATATCAGTAACCTTTTTTTTTAATTGATTATAGACACAAATTCTTCTAAATAGTGTACATTTCAAGAGGTACATATATGTACCTGTTCTTTAAAGGTTTGCTGATGCTATAACATGGCCATCTTGTGTCTTGAGCTAGGGCTGAATATGCACTCCTTTAATATTAATGCTTAGCAATTTTCATGCAACTGGTGATTTATAATGTATCACCTTCTCCTACAGGTCGAAAACCAAACCACCCTCTTTTCTCTTTCACGGCAAGCCTGCAACTGAATAATAAACTTAGGTGGCGGAATCAAGTTAAGCATTAGAACTTTAAACAGTAAAAGGCAAATATGAACATTTAAGGAGTGGGTGGTATTTCATGTTTTCAGCCTATAATAAACGATGCAAACGTAACTGGAAGTAGGTAATGAGAGATCAATATCAATGAGTTAATTTTAAGATCCGAATAAGTGTATGAATTCTGATAACATTGTAAAAATATAAGGCAATTAATTAAGTAGGTAAATTCTGATAACATGGTTACCAGTTGCTATAACCATTAATGGTCTGAATTCAGTTTACCAGTTGCCTAAAAGTCAACCTATATTTTACTTGATTTTACCCAAACCCGTTTAATCCATTATGTTAGTATCTATTTTACAAAGTAAGATAGAAATAGTGTATAAAACTCACCTGTGATACCACAATTACAACAATCTCGTCAAGCACCTACACAAATAGACCAAATTTTATTACAATATATCCAAATATACTAAGAAAATGAACATCGGAATAAAATTCATGGAATCTGTTACCTGGTCTGTGAGTTTTTCCATTGTCTAAAGTTTCATCAATGGGTGCAGACATGTGACTTCAATTGTAGCATCTAGGCTAATCAAAAACGAAAATAGGTGGCCAAAACAGCAAGCTGCAACACATAAAGAACCAAATGAGGATCGGAAGAAATGTAAATTCAAGCTAAAACCGAAAACTTTGTTTTGGTACTGTAAGTCAAGGTTGTCAGGATCGCGATCCTGCTCGTAGGATCGTACGATCCTACGATCCTACACACACAAAACGAGCAGGATCGTTACGGGATCGTAATTCAGGTAGGATCGTACAGGATCGTGGGATCGCTCGTAGGATCGTAGGATCGTGAACGATCCGATCCTGTTGGTAACCCTTTTTTCAGGTAGGATCGTTACAGGATCGTGGGATCGCTCGTAGGATCGTAGGATCGTGAACGATCCGATCCTGTTTTTTTTTTTTACTTTTTTTGACTTTTTTTTAGAGGAAGGTTTTTAAAAATGGTTTGTATACATATGTAAAGGAAAAGCCGAAAACGATCCTAGGTAAGATCCGATCCTACGATCCTACGATCCCGATCTTGTAAAGCCGAAAACGATCCTAGGTAGGATCCCGATCCTGACAACCTTGCTGTAAGTAACTTGATATATATTTGTTAATCCACTATGGTGATGTGCTAAGCAGGTATGCACAAAAAATAACTTGCTAATGTGGATCACACATGCGGGCCAAAGAAAAAATAATCGAGTAACTTCATATTTTGCTCGGCTAATACGTTAGCTAAATACTGCCGTAGTGGTTAAGCCTACCTTATAGCAGAAAGAAAATACCATTAAGCATTTTGGGATGCTAAACAGCAATGGGTGGTACAGGATACGGGTCAGTCTACTATTGCTTTAATTCACTTCATATAACATTCACTTATTTAATCACTACTCCTTTCCAACTACTATTAACATCCTTGTCTAAACTCATCAAAAATCCAAAGCCACAATATTTAGCATTTAAATACCTATTTCAGTCACCCATGTTCTGTCTACTAATCACATCCTTGTATAAAAGGTCCATGATTCAGATTCCCAATTGTCATTACAGCTCCAAGCTTCATCATGTTAAGTTTTGGCATTATCTTAAGAAATCAGAAAATGGTCAAGTCTCAGGATATCGCAAATCCTTACGAATCATCAAATTTTTAAATATTATCAAAAATTTCAAATACTCACCTCCTCATTGTTATCAATTCGCTTGAATGTGTGATACTTCACATCATATTCATTTGGGTAACTTGAAAACCGAGATTACCACAAATTAGCAACATAGGTACTTGACCTGACCATACAAATTAGGAACAAAAAGAAATTTTCGCAGTGAACTAATTGACCACTACAAAAATCGTGTAAGTGCTTATTTTAAACATAAAAAAGTTGTCATTATCCTTGTTGTCAACGACATAAACAGTGCCCACATTAGACTCACCCACCAACAGCTTCACATCATACATGTACTTCAAATAACAACAATGCTAAAAATCAAAACACAGTTTGAAGAAAATATACATACCTTTCATCTTGAAGATTTTTTTGTACCGTAGCTGCACCACATACAACCTAAAACACAAAAAATCAAAACTTAATCAAGACCCACATAATAAATGGTCTAAGCTACATAAAACCCATAAAATCATAGAAAAAAAACCCTTGTGTAATTGCAGTCGACGGTTAATATGCCAGCAAAAAGAAAACCCGAAATTGGAAGTGTACAGTCCGATCGATAAACAAAACGCAGGTAACAACCCAGATAAACCAAAAGGCCATGATTTGAGGCTTGTCGCCGGAAAACACAGTAGGTGGTTTTAGGATGAGTGGATGTGGATTTTGGGTTAATGAAGATGAATGTGGAAGGTTCGGGAGTCGGGAATTAATTATCGCATAAGTGGACCGGATTTGTCAAAAGCAGGCCGGAAAATCAAGCCAAAAGTGACCCAACAATTTTGGCGGGAAAAGCCCCAAGCAAAGCGTCAGCGTGTTGCATGGGATTTAATATAAACATATAATATTAGGTGCACAAAAGTTTATAAAGGGTTAAACAGAAATATTTTTACATTTCTTTCGATTTGCAAGTTTTTGAGTACTCTAGTGAAGTACAAATAACTTTTCCCATTTTAGTTTGTAGAAATAGGTAAACCAAGGTTTGAAATAGGTAAACCAAGGTTTGTAATCCAGATATTGCTTTGAAATCTATATTAAATTGTTATTTTTGTCTTTGTCCTTAAACTAAGTGCCCGTTTGGTTGATGGGTTTTTAAGATTACTTTTGGACTCAAAGTAGAAATTTGTTGTTTGATAGAAAAAATGTGAGCCCAGAGATTGGGTAGAACTCTAAACATTTGCCATACGCACAAGGAGTCATGATTCCCAAATTACCATATCTCTCAAATTCAACCAATAAGCTTCAGCCAACTCACTCACATAAATTCTCATACCTCCCAACCTAATTCACTGATGCCCGATAAATTCTCATACCTCCTAATTTTATTTTTTTTTTCCTTTTTTATAATTAAACTAAAATCAATTTAATTAAAAACATAAACATTTTATTAAAAATATAACATTTCACTACAAACTAAAAAAAAAAAAAAACTACATTGCAACATTATTTTTTAAAATAAAAAAAACTACATAACAAAAAGCCCAAATTTCCAAAAAAAAACCTTTTCTATCATAAGTGAACACACACACAAAAAGAAACACATACAAGAAGAATGGATTCAGAAAAAGAAGTAGACTTATTTGGTGAATTAGAATTATCAAATGAAAACAAACAAAAAGATGAATCATGACAATCTTCATCAGCAGTTGGATCATCTTCTTCATCATCTTCAGACGGATCATCTTCTAATCATACCAATAAGTTTATTTTTTATTTTTTATTTTTTATTTTAAGCCAAACGGCTATAATTTTTTGGATGTATTCATTGCCCCAACGTCTCTTATGAATTTATGGCCAACGGTTTGGTAAGCCGGTGAGCAAAAATTTTTCCTATAAATTTACCGCCGGCGGCGGTGTAGCCGGCGGTATGGGCATACCATTTGGCCATAAATTGTTCCACTGCGAGTGGCCTAAGTTGGGAATATGTCAGAAATATGAACGTACTTCATCGTACTACACGTATGAAAGTTGATTTTACTTACAAAATCTCTTTAAATAAATAAAAAGGTTAATTACATTTTTGGTCCTTGTGGTTTATCGGGTATAACGGTTTTGGTCTAATAGTTTAAAAAGTAACGGATCCTGTCCAGAATCCGACGACCCGTAACAGGTTTAGTCCAATTTTTGGTCCACCGTTAGTTTGACCAATTTTGACTGTTAAATCTGAGGGCATTTTTGTCTTTTCATTTATATTGTTAAATAAAAGAGTTAACTACATTATTTTTTGTCCTTGTGGTTTGTCGAGTGTTTCACTTTTAGTCCAATAGTTTTTATACACATGTTTATATACATTTTTACTTATGTTTTTATCTACGTTTTAATCTATGTTTTTATTTAGGCTTTTATATACGTTTTTATATAAGTTTTTATGCACATTTTTATACACATATTTTTATACACGTTTTTATACACATTTTTAAATATGTTTTTATATACGTTTTTATCTACGTTTTAATCTATGTTTTTATTTACGCTTTTATATACGTTTTTATCTACCTTTTATTATACGTTTTTGTATACATTTTTTTTATATATATCTACGTTTTTATCAACGCTGTTATATACATTTTTATATACGTTTTTATCTACGCTTTTATATACGTTTTTATATACGTTTTTATCTACGTTTTTATATACGTTTTTATCTACGTTTTATCTACGATTTTATCTACGTTCTACATTTTTATATACGTTTTTAAAAACGTAGATAAAAACGTAGATAAAAACGTATGTAAAAATGTATATAAAATGTACATAAAAACGTATATAAAAGCTTAGATAAAAATGTAGATTAAAACGTAGATAAAAATGTAGATAAAACGCATATAAAAAACATATATAAAAACGTAGATAAAAATGTATATAAAAACGTAGATAAAAACGTATATAAAAACGTATATAAAACGTGTATAAAATGTGTGTATAAAAATGTAAATAAAAACGTGCGTAAAAACCTATATAAAAACGTGTAATAAAACGTATATAAAAACGTGTATAAATTTTAAAAGCAATTAGAAAAGAGAATTTTTTTTTAAAAAAAATCAAAGATTTTTTTTTTATGAAAATTAGTTCTCAAATTTCTTTCAACTTATAAGAAGTTTTTATAAGTATTGTAAATTTTATTAAAATTTTAGTATTTCATTAACATTGTATATAGATTATAAAGCAGTTTTAGTTACTAAATCGTTAAAAATATTTTTGTAAGTTTTAAAATTCACTTTATTTCTAAAAATAAAATTAGTTCTTACTTAAGTTTAGTTGTGATAAAAATTTCATAATTTATTTTGAATTTTTTAGATAGTTTTTAATTTCTATAAAAGTTTTAGCTGTTAAAAGTTTATTTTTTTAGTTTTATAAATTTATGAGTTAATTACATTTTTGGTTCTTATGGTTTGCTGAATGTAACACTTTTAGTCCATTAAGATGAGGGTATTTTAGTCATTTCATGTGTCTTAATTGGTCAAACTAACGGTCAACAAAAAATTGGACCAAACCTGTGATGGATCGTCGAATTTTGGATATGATCCGTTACTTTTTAAACTATTGGACCAAAACTGTTATACCATGTAAACCACAAGGACAAAAAATGTAGTTAACTCTAAGTAAAAAATATTGAGTAGTAAAACTTGTTAAACATTTGTAACGTAAATTCAATCTTGAAATATATCACAATGTTACTCCAAACATACACTATTAAATCAATTTTCTCCGATCAAAAACCAACGTGACAGGTAACTCTTCATCTCATACATCATCGTTGGAATCATCGGTGAATCTATTTCGACAACTTAAAACTAACGGGACATTCGTCACTAAGAGCATCAGGTGTGGTAACGCATTGTTGCGTTAAAGTTTCACTTCGCCTGCGTTAAGGGTGCGTCAATCATACCGACGAGCCACGTTATAGCAGCGTTAAAGGGCTGCGTTAACCCTTTAACGCAGCGTTAAACACTTTTTTTTTCTTTTCTTTTTTTTCTTCCGATTTGAATGGGTTTTGGTGGGTTTTTCGGTGTGTATTTTGGTTCGTGTTTATATACTGTGTGTGTGTTATGTGTGTGTTTTAGTATGTATAACAGATGCAGTGAGAGGTTGAAGATCGAGAGGTTGAAGAAAGCAACTTTATCCGAATTATAATTTCAGTCCTTGTGGGTTTTTTTTTTTTCTTTTTTTTTTCTATTGTTTTTCAAAAGTAAAAAAAATACTAGTTATTGTAAATTTTAGTTTTGTAACTTCAAAGAAAATGTTTTTTTGTATTTTATAAAAAAAAAAAAAAAAAAAAAAAAAACCAAAATATGGTGTTATGGTTGAGTTATGATAAGGGGTGTTTTTTTTTAGTTAAAGGTGAAATAGTTAAAACTGATGTGACGCTGACGTGACATGTGTGAAACTTTAACTCGGGTTACCATACCCCTTGCTCTAAATCATTAATGTTTTATGCAAGAACAAGTAAGGTTGTGTTTGTTTCGGCTCATTCAGAACTGAATACGTCTGAAGTCTGATTCGGTCAGACATTTTCAGATTCAGACTGTTTGTTTATTCAGACATCTGAAGTCTGAATACATCTGAATAGGGTCTGATTCATTCAGACATTTGAATATGTCTGATTACATCTGAAAAGCTTAAACTTTACACCTACTTCTTTTCAATCTTTATCTTCTCATCTTGGTCTTGATTTTTTATTAATAATCATGAATGAATGGTCTTTTGGTTTGTTTTATAGCGAAAGGATTGTTTTTTGTTTATTCAGACACTTTATAAAAACAAACAGACTAAAATAATTCAGATTCAGACTTTTGGACCATTAATTCAGATTCAGACGTGGTATTCAGATTCAGACATAAAATGTCTGAATAAACAAACGGCAACTAAGTGTATCTGAAACTATATCCCAAACCTTATGTAATTTTTCACGATATTAAATTAACAATAAAAATTAGATAGACAACATGACCTACATGTATAGAAGATACCATGACTAAGTAACGCATATGCATCATTCCAATTTTAAATATTATCACGTAGATTAAACAATCAATAGAAAATTGTAGAATCAACTTATATACCTATTATGTTGCTAAATCCACGTGTATGGTTCACATAACCAGCTCAGCTGTCCGCTAAAAATAACAACATACCATTTTCAGTTTTTCACCCACCAGTTTACACGTCAGAACTGATCTAAATTCCATCTCGGCTTTGTTTGGGCGATCGATAAGTTTTCGAAGTGTTTGGGAGCGTTTAATGTTTATAATCAAAACGTTAAATGAAAAAACGATTTAAGGTGTGTTCACTTAAAAGAAGACACACATCTTTCTATAAACTGTTTTATAAAAAAACAAGTAAAATAAAAATGGCTTTCAAATCAATTATTTCTACAAAATTCTTCACAAAATACGAAATTTTGGTTTCATTTGTATCCCAAAACCTACTATAAATAGAAAACACAATATTATTCTTTCAGGTTTTTCAAAATTTTAGTTGTTTTTGTAAAACTAGCGATATATATTTTCTACAACTACATGAAGCCATAGCTTTTCCTGATGTTATGGCTGATGTAGCAACACTTTTATGTATAATATATACATATAACATATTGAGATGCTTTGTTCTTCAAACACATACTTATTTCATTTTAAAATAAGTGTTCGTATTAAGACGTTCAAAAATAATTGTCCACTTTATATTTCGATTAATGAAAAACATACTTTTTGGTGTAGAATGATATTCAACTCATGAAAACGTAATTTGTATGATATACTAAAACTAGGGCCGAGCATCGGGTCAAAACCTATCCAATCCGACTCGAAAACCGATTTTACAGAAGACATGAACCGAGTGTCGGAATTAATTACATGACATATCATAATTAAACACATAAACATCAAATTATTGCTGAAGCGTAGGAACATATAACACATAATTAATTAACCAAATATAAAACATATGCGTACATTTTAGCAATTATTCGTCAATCAATTTTATAAACCCTAATTAGGTTTTATATGGATTATAAGAATTATCCCTTACCGTTTTATAATTCAATACAAGATACTGACAATAGTGTGTTAGTATCACGTTCTTGTACACACGTACTAATACCAAGTTAACGTTATACTAGTAAAAGAACACAAAACAATTTGTTTTGAAAATAAACCAATCGAATCCCTTAAGAGGGTGTTTGTACGATCGGCCAACAACCAAAGAAAAAGAAAAACAAGTTTAGGGTTAACTTATGTGTACAAGAGTGACAAATAATGACCCTAAGCCTTGTTTATATACTAAGAGAAACTTGGAGAACAAGTTTGAATGGGTTTGGGTTTCCCCTTTGACCCATCGACCGGCCATAGCCCACAAGTGGGTTTCGGATACTTCTTGACTTCCAATTTCCACTCTAGTCCTTTTCCTTTAACCGTTAGTCAATTATCGTTAATTACTTAACGGTCGTTAATCGTTTTGTGTTTTTAATAATTAAATATAACCTTTTATATTAAATTATTAATCATTAGCTCTTCATACGTAAAGTGTGCAATCCCGTGATCTCGAATTCGATCCTAACATACACCATTAATTTATGTCCATAAAACTAACAGCTCCCACTTGGACATATCTTAATAGTGTAATCATATTGGTTAGCGTCTAGTAACACGCCAATGCCTCTAGTACAACTCGAGTAAGGCCTCTTGGAAAATCCTTTTGATGATTCGTCATCATTATCATTCCTTATCTAGCTATTCTGTTTTTCGTTGTTTGTGATTGAACAAGATTACCAAATCTTTGAGAAAGATCTTGGTCGTGGCCACGCATACATCTTCTCAACCCTTCGAGGGGCCCAGCAGTATTAAACTCCAAAATAAATTTGAAGGAACAAATTCTTTATTGACTACAAGCAAAACCCATGAACTTTGTAACACTTCTAAAAACAATCCTTATAACTTGATGCGTGATTTTGCGACCTTACAACAGGTTTTACCTCTCGAGGGATCTCGAGAGGCTTGCAATCCCCACCAGGCAGTGTACCTAACCGATGTAGTATAGTGAAGTGGCAAGTACCGGGGATTGATCGTTCTCTAGGGGAATAGTGTCGTTAGGATTGAAAAAACTACTCTAATAGGTCTAAGGGTGAGGGAAGATTCTTTTTGTATTTTTATATTTTTATGAAAGCAAGTAAAATCTCGGGTTTGAAGGAGTGGGCGGAATTAATTGCTAGTCAACTAACCCAAATAACTACAAATGCAAATAAAATAAAATACTGAAAATGAAAATGTCGTGGAACTTATATGGAGAGAAATGTGTTTACTTAGATTTCCTTACTCCCTAACTATCTTTTACCGGTTGATTAGTGCGTATTAATTGCGTGGATGACGGGTGTATTCCTTAATACCAATCGTGGGGTGGCGTACGTACTTCCCCAACTCTACAAGCTCCTACTTCACTCCTATGTCGAGCCAGCTAAGAAGCTCCTAACATGGGATCACTAGAATTCGCTCATGCATTAAATACAACCAAATAAACCTAGTACGCATTGGTTCATGTTTCTTAAGACGTTCAAGCAAGTTACCGTATAGGAGGTTAGCCAGTTTTCTTAAGCCTAACATCGATAAACAATCATCCAATACAATTAATAACACACTAACAACCAATAATCAATAGTTAGGTTTCATTAGATCTAAGCAAACACAAGATAAATCTAGCCTAGCATGTTAATTAAAAGACAAGAACAAGATATAATCAAACAACACATAGACATATTGAATGATTAAATGATTACTTATCTTCAATTAAACATGGGAGATCCAAGGGTATAAAACCCTTAAAAATGGCAGAAATTCGTCTTAGGGTTTCTCCTCACAAAGTTGCACACAATGAATAAAAATTGCAAAACTATATATAGAGTTTAGTGGCTGACGGCGTCACGTTGTAGGAGGTGACGTCGTCACCTCGCCGCGGCTAGGGTTCCCGGATGGTCTTCCTGACGCCGTCCCTCTTTAATCCTCCAAAATCCGCTCTGGCCTATCAAGGGTTGACGCCGTCAGAATAAGGCTTGACGCCGTCTCTCTTTAACTTAAACCGTGATGGCCTTGATCACCTTAAAGGGTGACGCCGTCAGACTTCCTTTTGTAAAACTCTCTGGCGCGTCACGTGTATTTGTCATATCCACCTCTTTTGCCAAGCCGTGACGCCGTCAGGAGCAATTCTTGACGCCGTCATGTGTACTTTTCCAGCAGCTTTGGAGACTTTGTCGTTTTCTTCACTTTTATGCTCCAAAAACGTCCAAAATGCTTCCTTTTCCAGATTTCATCTCCAAAATACCTAAAATGACAAAAGGAACGATTTAGGGCAATATTTGATCAAATAAATACGATTTAGGGCTTAAATGACCCCCTAAAAGCGGTACACTTTTCGCTTCATCATAACTACCAGTTACGTATAGCGTTAAATTGTTCCACAGAAATGCACTACATCCATGTCAGTTATCTGGTATATCAAGTCTGAGAATAACTATTCATGATTTAGTTAATGACACGATCCATAAAGTACAATCATGTAGTTGGGATAAGTCATATATTGAATTCATTTAATATCATGTGAATTTGGTATGTAAACGCATCAATATACTTTCAAGTATATTTTACGAAAACTCATATTTGTCTTAGTTTAATAATATTCTCATATCATTAATTGACAACGGACGATTTTAGAATAACATAAGCTATTCATGGATTTAAACATGCAAATATATAACACAATTTATTATTAATGAAAACAAACGTACCAAGTACTTTAATTCATTATAAATAATAATTGCTTAACATCCCTTATCCAAATACTAAATAGATCAATGCATTAAAATTCTAGTTGATGAATTATGTCTCAATTCATGAAAATCTTACTTGTTGATAAGGCATAAATCAACCAACTTTGATCTATCGGAATTTTGAGAATACTTATTTCAAGAATTCAACTAGTGAAGTTCTTGTATGTGTGCATTCAAATAATTTGATATTGCCATATAATGTTTCATAAAGTTTGTGACATCCTAAATCACCAATTTATGATAATCAAACTTTCAAACCTTTTAAAGTTTAAAGTATTATTATTCTTTAATGTATAATGCAACTATGTTTTTAGCACAACTAGTTCACATGGCCATTAACAAGGATGAAATCCTACCATGACTAGTATTGAGTATCATCTCAATTAAACCAGCATCATTGTATACAAACAACAATATGCTCTTTAAAACTCTATAAACTTTAATATCTATTGTGTACTCATTAATGCCTTCCAAACTTTCAAGTTTGTTGATTATGACAATTTGCACAACAATTGACATATTGTTCATCCATATAATCTGGGAGCAACTCCAAGGAATGCAATTCTAAATCCAAACATATTTTATTTTATTACACTAGTTATCTAATGATTTTCAATTAGATATTAATGTTGTCAAACCATCTTGCATTCAAGCATGATACAACAATAACATGATATACATGAAAAATCCTTGAGTCGAACTTAGATTTTGTTCATGTTCTACATATCCATTTAGACTTTCTAAATGATATATCATGTTTTATTAGATTCATTTACCGCGCATGTTTAATAATAATAAACATTTGTTCCAAGGTTGTATGTCTTATTTTCTAAATCTTTAAGTGAAGTTTCATTCCAAACTAGAACTTAACATTTAACTTAGATGGAATGTTACTTTCCATATGTTATACAACATATATGATTTAAGAAAATAAACATAATACTCCCACTAGCTTTCAGAAATACTTATAAATTATCTTATTTCAATTATAAATCAAAACTTGGATTTAATAATTAAACATAAGTTTTATCTCCTAGATGCATGCATTAATCCATTCATGAATTATTGCACTTTGTACACTTCCAAAGATTAATTGAATTCAAAAACTCCTTTCGATTACTTACCGTCCTCGTTCAAGTAATCACTCAAGAAAGAGTTTTGATTTTTTCATTGTCATTTTTCATATTAATGAAAATAAGTATGACAATTATCATCTTTATATATTTAATGTGCCTAGAAAAAAGAATATTCAATCACAGTTAATTACTTAAGTGTGATTAATAATCTTGTTATAAGACATGCATTAAATATGTGTACAATATTGTCCATATAATTTCTACACAAAGATTTAAACCACTAGGGTTACCTTATCTTTGAAGAAACTCATCTTCATTCTCTAGTCTAACTATTAAAATAAACCAAGTTTCCAAAAATTGATTATCTTTATGGACAGCATCTGAACATTCATAGTATGAGTAATTTACCCAATTCAATATTTGGTAATGCATCATAATGATTATCAGGTTTACCATAATCATATAACTCATAATCCTCAGCATATTAATCAAATATCTTATATATCCTTGCAGATCTATGAATGAGAATTGGGCAAATACCAATAAAATATAGTAAACTTGACACATTTTCTAATTCTGTGTAGTGATCTTTTTTTTTTCTAATAAAGTAGCAAACTTTCTAATTCCGACTATTATGTGTACTCGATTGCTGCCCTGTCCAAATCAGCCTGCCCAGTCCACGTGGACTAGTCCAACTCAGCTGTCGCTTGCCACGTGGATAATTTCTAATTTTTTTTATTTTTTTTTTGAAAAAATTTATAATTTTTTTTTCTAAAATAATTTCTATTTTTTTTTTTTCGAAAAATTTCAAAAAAAAAATTTTAGAAAATAATTTATAAATATATTTTTTTTTCGATAAAATTTCTAAAATTTTTTTTCGAAAATAATTTCTAAATTTTTTTTATTTTTTTTTTGGAAAAAGTTTCTAGATTTTTTTTTTCGAAAATAATTTCTAAATATTTTTTTTTCGAAAATAATTTCTAAAAAATTTTTTTCGAAAAAAATATTTCTAAACTTTTTCTCGAAAATAATTTCTAAAAAAAAATTTTTGAAAAAAAATTTCTTTGAACAAAAATTAGAAATTATTTTCGAAAAAAAAATTTAGAAATTTTTTCGAAAAAAAAAAAAGAAAATTTAGAAATTATCCACGTGGCAAGCGGCAGCTGAGTTGGACTAGTCCACGTGGAAAGGGCAGGCTGATTTGGACAGGGCAGCAATCGAGTACACATAATAGTCGGAATTAGAAAGTTTGCTACTTTATTAGAGAAAAAAAAGATCACTACACAGAATTAGAAAAGGTGTCAAGTTCAGTGCATTTTTGTGGTATTTGCCCATGAGAATTTCATCATCTTGAGGTTAACATTTACATGTCTAGCCTCATCATGATATTTACTAGTGTATTTCAGAAAATTGTGTATCTTGTAATTTTATCTTTTCAAGATAAAAACTCCCACTTACCTTTTGTAATTTATAGACTATCTATAAATACTGAGCAAATAAAGCAACAATTCAATGTTCTCTTTTTGGGACATTACAAATACACATTGACAGTTTCTGATATTAGTTTGTTAATAACCTTCTCATAAGCAGTTTAACAAATTAATAACTTCATTTTAAGACTTGATGTGATTCATCACATTCTATAATATAATGGTGTCTTATTAATCTTCTAGGTTGGAGTCTTATTGAGTATATTCAATCCATACTCAATTTTCTAACCTTGATAACTTTTGGAAGAAAAGAAAATATAGTTATCTTGAATTAAATGCTACAACAAGAGTCTGATTCTCCTAACTGAACATACCATAAACATGTGGTATTTCATTAGAACTAATAATGTGAGACAATGTAGCAATATGTAAGATAAACATATATCTTTTGGCTTACCTATTTACCAACTAAGTCAACTTAATGATATACTCCCACCGTCCCAAAATTATTGTCCCCATTTGACTTTTTAAGTATTTCTTTTTCAAATTTGACCATAAGTATTTTTTTTTTTTTTTTTGTTATATAATATTTGATGAAAATTATACAAATGAAAATACATTTAAAACTCAATCTATTCATATATTTTGCATCAAATATTATATAACAGAAACATAAATATTTAAGGTCAAAGTCGAAAAATAAATACTAAAAAAGTCAAACGGGGACAATAATTTTAGGACGGAGGGAGAAATAGAATTTCAAAGCCAATAGCATGCTTTATAACACAAGTAATTTTTGACCAAGTCACTTCATGTCCATGTATCAACAAAAAGACATAAACTGTTATAATTCTACTATACGTTATAAATCATTTATCAACTCAATAACTTATTGTATATGTCTTAATTAAAAAATATAACAAGTTAACGTCTTACTTTATTATAAGTCTTGTAACAATTAAAAAACTTTATGTTTATAACTTTACAATAAAACATAAACATGTTTAACTAAAGTATTCATGAACACCACCAATTTAGTTTCATTAGTAATTTAAAGTTAATTTATTTATTCACAATAATGTAGAAATACATTATTTCTTTATTTATTTCTGTCATTCCAGGAATACATAAATATTCAGATTGAACCAGTATTAGATTACTTCATTCATTTATGTCATTCCAAGAATTCATAAATATTCAAATTGAAGTAGTCTTGTTATCATATCGACACATGTTCTAATAGGTGTCTAATTTAGAAACTGCAAAATTTTCAGATACGGTCTCACATAACATGGAGATTTACCTTGTTATTGCAATCTAGCTAAGTTTTCACATAACATAAATTGCAACACCAAGTGTTTCTCGTATTAGATGTGTATAAGTCATATTAGAACGTTAGTCTCTTACCTTGCAGTCAAGAGAATCATTTAATTATATTCCTATGTGTTGTACCTTGCACACAATAAAGATTTATCCCACTTGTGCATGGAACAACATTATGTAGATGTTAGTTTATGGACATAAATTAATAGACGTATGTTAGGATCAAACTCGAGACCACGAGATTGCACACTTTACGTATGAAGAATTAATGTTTTATAATTTAATATAAAAAGTTATATTTAATTATTAATTACACAAAACGACTAACAAGCGTTAAGTAATTAACGGTAATTGACTAACGGTCATTAAATAATAAAAGGAAAGGACTATATATGGAAATTAGATAACAAGAAAGATCTAGAACCCCTTTGTGGGTTAAGATCCGATCAGCAATGGGTTTCCCAAACCCAAACCCTAACTTGTTCCCAAAGTTTTGTCATCCTATATAAACAAACACAAGGGTTCATTGTTTTGTAACTTTTGTACACACACTAAACCCTAAAAGTGTTTTTCTCTTTTCCTTGGGTCCTAATCGGCCGAAACCTTCAAGAGGTGTTCGACTTTTGTTTTTCCAAAAACAAAATCTTTTTGTGTTTTATTAGACTAGCATTTACATTAATTTGGTATTAGTACGTGTGTATAAGAACGTGGTACAAACATACTTTTGTTTGTATCTTGGATTGAATTGAAAACGGTAAAGGTCAATTCGTTAATCCACATAAACCCTAATTAGGGTTCATAATTGATCAAATTGATTGCTAGCTTGGAATTGCAAAAGGTGCGCATACTTTTAATATTCGGTTAATTAATTACATGTTATTTGATCTTTACGCTTCCGCAACACTTTGATGTTATGTGTTTAATTTATGATTGTCATGTTATTAAAATCAAACAGTGTAATTAATTACCGAAACACATAAAAATTGAATCGTTAATTTATTATTGCATGCTTAAAGGTTTCTAGGTTTTAATTTTTTGAAACCCTAAAAAACCTAAAAAAGATTTTTTACTGTTCATCGATTATTGTTCATATGGAATTTTTTTTTTTTTTTTTTTTTTTAGGTTTTGTAAAAATTGTAGAAACCCTAGGTTGCATGCAATATTTTTTATGTGGTTTAATCATGAATAATTGTTATATGACATGGATTATATGCATATCTTGGGATGTTATTATGTGATAATAATTGTTTATTTGGATCCATGATAAACGTGCATGTTTGTCATGGATTATTGTCAATATAATTTAAATTGTTAAGATTGGCTATATGAATTAATTGTTAAGTTTTTTTTCACATGTATTGTTTTGATAAATCTTGAATTGGGGAAGACCTCAATTAAATTAATGAATCAATTACGTGCTATTTGGTGAGAGCCTTAGTTAATTATATGCGTTTATAATACACCTAGAATTGATTATTAATAGGTTTTATCGAATAAAGTTTGCATGTGGCTACATGTTTTCACATATTAATTGTTAAGTTATGTGTGTAATTGTTTAGTTGTTTATTTTTTATTATTACTTGTTTTGTTTATTTTTGTATTGACATGTTTTAAACAAAAGGGTAATTTTGAATAGAAAAATAAATCGGACTAATCAATTATGAAATTTGATTTGTTTTTAAGAGTTAAATTTACATCGTTTAATTGAGTGATGATTCTTGTACCAAATAGTAAGAAAGGCTCACCCAATTTTGACAAACTGTGTGAGTGGTTTAAGGAGAGTACGCATTAAATTGTGTCCTAAAAGAAACGGGTACTTAATTAGTCGTATGCTAAACCTTAGTTTCTCCGCCACTTTGTGTGTCAAATTGGAGCTACCTAGTACGACTATTTTTATATACAAATCATCTTAAGGGTGAATTGACCTTTAATTCCACGCGCCACTTTGTGGTAATTATCCAAAACACTAAGTCTTTTGACTTATGCAAAAGTACGATATAGTGGACGATAATTAAAGGTAATTCTTTGATTGGTGAACCCAGTACCTCAATCAAAATTTTGTTAATTTAATCTTAGTGAAATTGGTTAATAAAAGGTCTTTATTAAAACCTATGTTATGAAGTTGTATGCATGCCTCTTCATACATAATTTTTGATTATACACATCAAAAACTAGTACCCTTAAAATTTAAGTTTATGCCATCTAATTAAAAGAACACTTGAAGTTGCAATTTACGTCATGTGAGAGCTTGGCTAGATTGTAATGGAAAGGTAAATCTTCATGTTGCGTGAGAGCTCAACTGGACACATTTGCAGTTCTTTAAAGTAGACAAATTAATTGAGTTAGTTAGTGAGACCTATGACTCAAAGCATAAGATGAGGATAAAATATGCTTACATTGCGACTTGGTTTGCCAATTGTAAATCCCATAATAATATAGGAATTGGAAAATGTTTGCCAGTTATTGTTCGACAATTACCTTGTTGAATACTTTCATAACTAGCAGATCAACTGATGTCATGGAACTATGTCAATTAAGATCCTAGCTTTAAGGAAATACTATGGTTTATATGAATATTTACCAACGAGTATTTTATTTTCTTAAAGATTTTATTATCGAAAATACTAAAATTGAATTTTGTTAATTCTTTTAAATGTATTAATGCAACGTTAAACCGTAAATGTAGTTTGGGCTTTGGTAAATTGATATAGTTCTGTTTTCAAACAAATGTTGATTAAGAAAAATTTACTTAAAAGACAAATAAAGTCTCCTTTCCATGAAAGAAGAGTGAGACTCAATCTTATTCCTTTTCATGAATGAGAAAGGTATGATATGAACATTAGAGTTGTCTAAATTCTAATATAACTCATAGCAAACTTTAAATAGTTAAGAGAATTGCACATTTTCAATAGAGATTTCATCATCCTCATTCGGTGATTGAATTCTTTTGTAACAAATATGATATTTGGTTAACAGGAAAATATGTATGACACTTTATGAGTTATTAAAATTAGAAGCTAGACTAATTACCGTAAAATGGTAAAAGACAAACTAGTATATTTATCTAGTTGTTTTGCTTTGACTATTTATAGGTGCTACATACCATTGTAGGGATGGTAGACCTATTAAGGAAGAAATTGCATGCCCAATTTTTCAAGTTAATAGCAATGATGGATTGTCCATCATTTACGTAGTAGGATACACTCTTTTAGTTCATAAGTAATTGTTACGTATGGACATTCAAAGGTGTAGGAAAGTAAATAGCACACTATTTTCTTTCACTGGTTAATGAAACACTTACAAATGTTGTCAAATCCAGTGGGAGCATTGTGTTATTATTACTGAATAAGGAATTCTTGTAATGATCTCTAATTCAGTGGGTGCTACAAGCTTTGTCATCTTTGTAGTAATCTACATTATCTCTAGAATGTATCAAGATAATTACTTTCCAAATGTAGACACTCATGCTTTTAAGGATAGCCTTGAACGTTTTCTTACTAGACATTGTCGTCCTACATCTACTTGTTATGCTAATATCAATGACACGATCATATTGTTCTCATAAACAAATGCATGTCATGTTGTTTATCTGCTATATGATGTTGTTCCATGCACAAGTGGGAGAAATCTTTATTGTGTGCAAGGTACAACACATAGAAATATGATTTAAATGATTCTCTTGACTGCAAGGTAAGAGACTAATGTTCTAATATGACTTATACACATCTAATCCACGAAACACTTGGTGTTGCAATTTACGTTATGTGAGAGCTTAGCTAGATTGAAACAACAAGGTAAATCTCCATGATTACGTGAGACCGTACATGGATAAATTTACAGTTTCTAAATTAGACACTTATTAGAACATATGTCAATATGATAACAAGGCTACTTCAATTTGAATATTTATGAATTATTGAAATGACATAAATGAATGAAGTAATCTAATACTACTTAAATTTGAAATTTGTGTATTCTTGGAATGACATAAACAAATGAAGTAATTGATTAACTTGAAATTGCTAATGAAACCAAATTGGTGGTGTTCATGAATACTTTAGTTAAATATGTTTATGTTTTATTGTAAAGTCACAAACATGAAGTCTTTTAACTGTTACAAGACTTATAATAAAGTAAGACGTTAACTTGTTATGTTTTTTAATTAAGACATATACAAGAAGTCATTGAGTTGATCAATGATTTATAACGTATAGTGGAATTATAACAGTTTATGTTTTCTTGTTAAGACATGGACATGAAGTGACTTGGTCAAAAGTACTTGTGTTATAAAGCATACAATTGGTTTGAAAATCTATTATATCATTAAGTTAACTTAGTTGGTAAATAGGTAAGCCAAGAGATATATGGTTATCTTAAATATTGTTAGATTGTCTCACAATATTAATTCTAATGAAATACCACATGTTTATGTTCAGTTAGAAAAATCAAACTCTTGTTATATTGTTTGATTCAAGATAACTATATTTTCTTTTCTTCCAAAAGTTATCCAGGTTAGAAAATTGAGTATGGATTGAATATACTCAATAAAACTCCAACTTAGAAGATTAATAAGACACCATTTTGTTATGGAATGTGATGAATCACATCAAGTTTTAAAATGAAGTTATGAATTTGTTAAACTACTTATGAGTAGGTTATTAACAAACTAATGTCAGAAACTGTCATTGTGTTTTGTAATGTCCCAAAAGAGAACATTGTATTGTTGCTCTACTTGCTAAGTATTTATAGATAGTCTTTTAATTACTAAAAGCAAGTGGGAGTTTTGATCTTGAAAAGATAAAATTACAAGATACATAATCTTCTGAAATACACTAGTAAATATCATGATGAGGCTAGACATGTAAATGTTAACCTCAAGATGATGGAATTCTCATTCATAGATCCGCAAGGATATCTCAGATATTTGATTAATATGCTGAGGATCATGAGTTACAGAATTATGGTAAACCTGATAATCATTATGATGCATTACCAAATATTGAATTGGGTAAATTACTCATACTATGAATGTAAAGATGTTGTCCATGAAGATAATCAATTTTTAGAAACTTGGTTTATCTTAGTTGTAAATAGTTAGACTATAGAATGAATATGAGTTTCTTCAAAGATTTTAAATCTTTGTGTAGAAATCATATGGACAATATTGTACACATATTTAATGCATGTCTTATGACAAGATTATTAATCACACTTAAGCAATTAACTGTGATTGAATATTCTTTCCTAAACACAATAAATATATAAAGATTATGATTGTCATATTTAATGAAATTGACAATAGAACATTAAAACTTTTTCTTGAGAGATTACTTGTGCGAGGACGGTAAGTAATCAAAAGGAGTTTATGAATTCAAATAATCTTTGGAAGTGTACAAAGTGCAATAATCCATGAATGGATAAATGCATGCATCTAGGAGATTATTCTTAAGTTTAATTATTAAATCCAAGTTCTAATTTGTAATTGAAATAAGATGATTCCTAAGTATTCCTGAAAGCTAGTGGGAGTATTATGTTTAATTTTCTAAATCATATATGTTGTAGAACATATAAGAAGTAACATTCCATATAAGTAAAATGTTAAGTCTTAGTTTGGAATGAAACTTCACTTAAAAGATTTAGAAAATAAGATGTACAATTTTGGAACAAATGTTTATTAATTATTAAATGCGGTAAATGAATCTAATAGAACAAGATATATCATTTAAAAATCCTAAATGGATATGTAGATCATAAATGAAATCTAAGTCTGACTTAAGGATTTTTTTTATGTACATCATGTTATTAAATTGTTGTATCATGTTTGGATGAATGATGATTTGACAACATTGATATCTAATTAAAAGTTATTAGATAACTTGTGTAATGAATATTCTAATGGAATATGTTTGGACTTAGAATTACATTCCTCAGCCTGGAATTGCTCCTAGATTCTAAGGATGAACAATATGTCAATTGTTGTGCAAATTGTTATAGCCAACAAACTTGAAAGTTTGGAAGGTATCAAACATTACACAATAGATATTAAAGTTTACGAAGTTATAATTGCATTATACATTAAAGAATTATAATACTTTAAACTTTAAAAATGTTTGAAAGTTTTATTATCATAAATTGGTGATTGAGGTTGTCACACACTTTATGAAATATTATGTGGCAATATCAAATTATTTGAATGCACACATATAGGAACTTCACTAGTTGAATTCTTGAAATAAGTATTCTCAAAATTCCGACAGATCAAAGTTGGTTGATTTATGCCTTGTTAACAAGTATGATTATCATGACTTGAGACATAATTCATCAACTATAATTTTCATGCATTGATCTATTTAGTATTTTGTTAAGGGATGTTAAACAATTATTATAATGAATTAAAATACTTTGTATGTTTGATTTCATTTATAATATATTGTATTATATATTTGCATGTTTAAATCCGTGAATAACTTATATTATTCTAAATTGTCTGTTGTCAATTAATGATATGTTTAACTAAAGTATTCATGAACACCACCAGTTTAGTTTCATTAGTAATTTCAAGTTAATTTATTTCTTCACAATAATGTAGAACTACATTATTTCTTTATTTATTTATGTCATTCCAGGAATACATAAATATTCAGATTGAACCAGTACTAGATTACTTCATTCATTTATGTCATTCCAAGAATTCATAAATATTCAAATTGAAGTAGTCTTATTATCATATCGACACATGTTCTAATAGGTGTCTAATTTATAAACTGCAAATTTTTCGGATACGGTCTCACGTAACATGGAGATTTACCTTGTTATTACAATCTAGCTAAGCTTTCACATAACATAAATTGCAACACCAAGTGTTTCTTAGATTAGATGTGTATAAGTCATATTAGAACGTTAGCCTTTTACCTTGCAATCAAGAGAATCCTTTAAATCATATTCCTATGTGTTGTACCTTGCACACAATAAAGATTTCTCCCACTTGTGCATGCAACAATATCATGTAGCAGATAAACAACATGGCACACGTTTGTTTATGTGATTAATATGATTGTGTCATGGATATTAGCATAATTAGTAGATGTAGATGTTAGTTTATAGACATAAATTAATATACTTATGTTAGGATCGAACTCGAGACAACGGAATTGCACACTTTACGTATGAAGAATTAATGTTTAATAATTTAATATAAAAAGTTATATTTAATTATTAATTGCACAAAATGACTAACGAGTGTTAAGTAATTAACGGTAATTGACTAACGGTCGTTAAATAATAAAAGGAAAGGACTATAGATGGAAAATAGAGAACAAGAAAGATCTAGAACCCTTTTGTGGGTTAAGATCCGATCGGCAATGGGTTTCCCAAACCTAAACCCTAACTTGTTCCTAAAGTTTTGTCATCCTATATAAACAAACACAAGGGTTCATTGTTTTGTAACTTTTGTACACACACTAAACCCTAAAAGTGTTTTTCTCTTTTCCTTGTGTCCCAATCGGCCGAAACCTTCAAGAGGTGTTCGACTTTTCTTTTTCCAAAAACAAAATCGTTTTGTGTTTTATTAAACTAGCATTTACATTAATTTGGTATTAGTACGTGTGTACAAGAACGTGGTACAAACATACTTTTGTTTATATCTTGGATTGAATTGAAAAATGGTAAGGGTCAATTCGTTAATTCACATAAACCCTAATTAGGGTTCATAATTGATCAAATTGATTGCTAGCTTGGAATTGCAAAAGATGCGCATACTTATAATATTTGGTAAATTAATTACATGTTATTTGATCTTTACGTTTCCACAACACTTTGATGTTATGTGTTTAATTTATTATTGTCATGTTATTAAAATCCAACAGTAGAACCATTTCATTGTCTAGTAAGGAAACGTACATGACTATCCTTAAAAACATAAGTGTCTACAATTTGAAAGTAATCATCTTGAGACATTCTAGAGATAATCTGTGTTACTACCAAGATGACAAAGCTTGTAACTCCCACTGAATTACAGAACATTACAATAACTCCTTATTCAGTAATTGCAACACAATGCTCCCACTGGCTTTGACAACATTATAAGTGTTTCATAACCAGTGAAAACAAATGGTGTATTATTTACTTTCCTACATCTTTAAAAGACCCATACGTAACAATTACTTAAGTATTAAAATAGTGTATTCTACTATGTAGATGATGGACTATCCATCAATGCAATTAACTTGAAAATTTGGATATGCAATTTCTTCCTTAATAGGTCTACCATCCCCACAATGCTATGTAGCACCTATAAATGGTCAAAACAAAAAAAAACTAGATAAATATACTAGTTTCTCTTTTACCATTTTAGCGGTAATTAGTCTAGCTTTTAATTTTAATAACTCATAAAGTGTCATACATATTTTCCTGTTAACCAAATATCATATTTGTTACAAAAGAATTTAATCACCGAATGGGGATGATGAAATCTCTATGGAAAATGTGCAATTCTCTTAACTATTAAAGTTTGCTATTAGTTATATTAGAATTTAGACATTCTAATGTTCCTTGATCCGTCTGAAAACGTATATATAAATATAAACAGTCTCAGAACGAATGCTCGTGTGTAGTGTGAAACCAGGCAAGTGATCACCCGGATCGTTTCCCAACGAGATATGAATGGGCAACTGTGAAAAGCTAGGATTAGAGTGATTGATGATTTAGATTGCTTATGATTTTGCTTTTTTAACAATTCTAAATGACAATTTAAAAACAAATATTCACAATAAAATTAAACGCGAATAAATTACAAATTATTACAAATGCGCAACGGGAAATCTAAAAATGAGACAAAAACTGAAATTTATAAAATTTAAAACCTAAAAATGTAAAATTACTTAAAACTTATTTAAAAACTTAAATTATATTTTTAACACTTTTTATTTAATTATTATTAATTATTTATTATTTAATTACTTATTAAACTATTTAAATTTATAAAAAATACTAAATGAACAAAGAAAATTCTAAAACTTTTTCTAAAAATATTATAAGATGAGAAAAAGCTAAGAAAATTATAAAAATGAAAATTACTTAATTAAAATTTAAAAAGATAAATTCTATTAAATAGAAGCTATCACTATATTTCTATTTTTGGTTTTTCTTAAGGTCTAAAAATATTATTATATTTTTCCTAGATTAAAAATGACAAAATAAAATTATGAAAATTGGATTTATATTTTTCTGATTATTTTTCTATTTATTATGATTTAATTACTATTAGAAACTAATAAAAAAGATTAAAAATATCAAAACTACTCAGAAAATTATGAAACTTTACAGATAATTCTAAAATATAAATTAAAAGATAGGAAAAATAAAATGAAAAGTTTAATAAGCCTGGAGAGCTGATTTGGGCAGATAAGCAATAAGCAAATAAGCTAAAAATAAGCCAATAAGCACAAAACTCAACCAACTGATCAGGACAGGTTAAACAAACTTAGATAAGCTTAAAACAACTTATTTCAAACAGCTAATCCCACAGATAAACCAATTAAGCACCAAATCAGTTGCAAAGGTTTGACAGAAAACTCAGAAAAAGTCCAACTTGCAGGGCAATTTAAGCTATGAAATAAGCTATTGAGATTCAACCTAATGGGGGAAAAAGATAGCCTATACTACTGGGTATCTTAAAAACACAAAAGCCCTATCACAATTTGACCAATTGATGTTCAATTAAAGCCAAGATCAGCAATAAAAAACAACCAGGTCTGCTGAGTGGTCTGTGTGTTTGTTTGTGTTGTGCAGAGGAGTGCACAGACCAAGGGACCAATTGAACTCTTGTATTCTATCTAAATGGACTAAAATTGACTCAAGAAAGCCAAGAACAAGGGCCAAATAATCTTGGAGCTTATTATGGCTTAAATGGACTTCAAATTGACTGAAATTACCACAGTCAACACAAAACTACTATATTGATCTAATTAGCTAATTTGGACTTAAAAACACCTTATTTGGACTGTGTTAAGCAGGTTTGAAGTTGGGAAAAATTGTCAATCTACAGTACACAAGGGTTTGACCCTTTGACTGCACAAAACCAAACAACCCTTAATGGTGTGTCTGATTTGGATTTTCAAAGGAAAACACAAATTTTGAACTAAAAGCCTTAATTTTACTGGTTATCTAACTTATGTAAACCCTAATGAGCAACTTTTATCAGAAATATAAGCAATCAATTAAGCTATACTAGATTTGACTAATTTTGGTCTTTTATATGATTTTTAAGCAAAGTGAAAAACAACTATATAACTACTGATTATACTTAATGAAATACTCTTAGAAACTAGCAAAAAGTATAAAACAACAGGAATAAGCTACTTATAAGCACTTATACAATAATTTGGATTTTAATGCTAAAAAGCTAAAAAGCTTACAACTGATTTTGTGGCTATGTGGATAGCATGAACAGATCAGAACCAACCTAGCTTGTTCACACAAGCTAGAAAACCCAAGAAAACTCTCCTGATCAGCTTATTCACCCAAAAATAGCTTATTAGCTTCAATGGTTGACTTCTGTTGACTTTTTTTAGAAATCTTGTAAGATTAAGTACAAGCTTACAAAAAAGCTTTAGAAAGCTTTTAAGAGCTTATGTAATTCCTTTCTGAGCTTGTGGTAGCTTATTATCAGCTTTTTGGCTTATTATGTATGACAGAAACTTGGAAATGTTGAATTACTAGTGAACTAAGTTTAATACTAACATAATAAGATCGAATGAACTTGAAATAACTTTTATTAATTACTGATAGCTTGTATTACAAAAGATAACTACAGGAAATTAAAAACGATTATGCTACTTTTTTACCTACTTCGCAATTAAGGCTACAAAGCTATCTATTTATACTAAATTGACTGGGAACTTCTAGTCGACATCCTCTGAGCTCAATCCCACCTTTGAATTACTTCAAGTCATCTCAATCGTCCATTTGTGCTTTTGGCGGGAAAACAGGACAATTGGCAATTTCCTCTGATTTAGCTAGTGGGAGTGGGAGAGGTGCATTAATTGCATTTGGCAATGTTAGGTAGTGTGTTTGGAGGGGGAATGATGTGGTGAAGCCAGCTGGTGATGAGGTGGGGGTGAGGTGGCGGTTCGAAGGAAGAAGATAAGTTTGACTGTGGTCAAACTTTTTATTTAAATAAAGGTTGGGTGGGTCGGGTTTTATTAGTTGTGGATTGGGCTGGGTTATGTTTTGGGTTGGGTTGGGTAAGTAGCTGGGTTAGGATTTTGGGTTTATTGGATTTGGTTTAGTGTTTAGATCCGGATTTTGGTTTTAGATAATCATAGGGACCATTGTTGTAATTTGCTGAAAATCCAAGGACCTGATTTGCCAACATTCCAAACTCACTTCAAAGGACTAAACCTGCCACAAATCAATAACACAAGGACCATATTTATTTTTCTCAAAGTTTTTAAATCCCAGGGACCATTTTTGTCCATTTTGCAAAGTTCAGGGACTAAACTTGTAATTTTATGATACTTCACACCAAAGGACTATATATGTTTATTTTATGATTCTTAAAGGACCTTTGATGACTTTTCCTGTTTTTAGAATAACCAGGGACTAGTTTTGACAACTTTTGAAAGTTGAGGGACTGAAACTGCCAATTATGCAAACTTTGTTCGTTTTTCAATTGTTTTTAAAAATTTTGCATCTGAAACATATAAAACACAATTCTGGGATAATTTCAGTATTATGATGCATTTCTGTGGGTTTTTGGATGTTTTGGCAGCTCAGATTAGGTAAAAATGATGAGTATTTAGACACTCATCAATCCCCCACACTAAACTATTGCTAGTCCCTAGCAATCTTTTATGAAAATTTTATGGATTTTATCTCTTTACCAAAAGCCATTACTTCTGGAGTAGCCAATGTTTTAGTATGTGATACTTTGGTACAATGATAACCAAATGATTTTGAGCAAACCATCAGCTGTCAACGGTTTTGATTTGTCTTTACCAAAAGCCGTTTGCTTCTGGACTAGCCAACTCTTAGATAAATTATCAATATTATCTTTGGTGAGCTGATTACCAATCATGGATTTTCACTGCCTTTACCACAAGCCATAACCTTGCGGGCTAGCTAACTCTTCACTTATGAAGATATGGTGAGTCGAATACCATACAATTTTGGGCAAATTGCAAGCCATAAACGGATTTGATATATCTTTACCAAGAGCCGTTTGCTCTCGGATTAGCCAATCCTTATGTGGGTTAGACATGGCGGACTGATAACCATTTATTGCGTTCTAAGTGAGAAATTTTTTTTAAAATTTTGGCTAAAATGGGGGTACTAGATGGTACATTTGATCAAATTCGCAAGAATTCCCCCCATACTTAGAACTGAATATTGCCCTCAATATTAAAAGAACCGGTTGTTAAACCAACACTTAGAACGTGAAAGGGAAATACTTATAGCCATTATTTTTATATACACACTTTTTTTTTTTTTTTTTTTTTTTTTTTTTTTTTTTTTTTTTTGAGATATATACAGCATGTGGGGCATCTCCCCCACACTAGGGTGAAACATGGGTGAAAACCCATATTTTTGCTACTGTTTTTATTAACCGAGTCGCTAGCTTGACTCGACCCCGAATTGAGTTGATTCCTCCCGAACAGTCAGGTTTATCACGCAAGTTAACCGCTTGTGAACGGTCAACCGTAACAAAGGGTTCCTGAACAGCCCGGGAGAAAAAGCAATTTAAAAGTCTATGGGGAAGTAAGTGGAAGAGACCATCTCCATCGGATTTTCATTCAAGATGTTTGTATACATATTGAAGTACATGAAAGTTCCACACCAAGAGAGATATATCTGGCATTAAACCAAAGTTATATGGAAAATGCCAGGGTCAAAAGTAACATCCTCACTCCCGAATGAGTGAAGGATAGGAGAAATCACCGGGTAGGTAAAGGGAAGAAGAGAGATCTGAATAGCAATTAAGACAAGAACTTCCTCCTCAAGAATTGCATAATCAAGTGGAAGAGGCAAGTCCTTAAACTTGATCTCTGGAAATTTATCAGTTTTCTCAACTGACTTGATTTCTTTTTTATGAAGTTGTTTTGGTGGAAGAGGGGAAAATGAATCTTCGTTTAACAAATTTTCTAGAAAAAGAATATCCCCCTCAGGATCAAGATAACCATCATCAACCTCATGCGGAAGTGGACTATCTAGAGCAAGAAAAGCATCGACTTCATCCCAAAAGGGATCACTTCCCTCAACCGAAGTGAGAGAAGGGGAAGAGCCGGCTATGATATGTTGAGAAGATGTGGTGGGTTCCCCACTCACAGAATTATGAAAATAACCAAGATTTTCTTGAGAGTATTCCTTTGAAGTAATGTCAATGACATCGATTCGGTTAACTGATGCAGAATTAAAATTTGAGGAGTACCTCGAAGTTTGATCATGGTTAAAAGTAACAGCTTCATTATCCACACGCAAGGTGATTTCATGCTTAAATACATCAATAAGAGCATGGCCCGTTTTTAGGAATCCTCTTCCAAGAATGAGAGGAACCTTTTGATCTGCGTCGAAGTCAACAACCACAAAGTCAGCTGGAAAATGGAACTTTCCTATTTTCACAAATACATCTTCGGCAATGCCGCGAGGATGAGATATGGTTCGATCTGCAAGCTCAAGAGTCATGCAGGTAGGAGTAAGAGCCGGAAGAGAAAGTTTCTTCCATACTGAATGAGGCATCAGGTTGATGCTTGCACCTAGATCTGCTAAGGCATAACATTCAACCATTCCCGGAAATACACAAGGTAGTAGAAACTTTCCAGGATCTCCAAGCTTCTCCGGAAGCTTTTTCAAGATAACCGCTGAGCAGTTCTCATTTACTGGAGTTTTAGCCATTTCAATCAGTTTTTCCTTGTTGCTTAACAAGTGTTTGATTGTTGATGCAAATTTGGTCATCAGAATGAGAGCATCCGCAAGACTTATGTCAAAATGTAATTCTTTAAAGATTTGAAAGAATTTGTCCATTTGTTGACTAGCCTTCTCACGAAGCTTTTGCTCATTTAAGCGCGATGGGTAAGGAATATAAGGTTTGGATTTTTGGGCAATGACTTCAGGAGTCTCTACAGATTCAAAGACAACTCCTGGTTTGGATTTCTTTTTCTGGACAATCGGAGGCTGGACATGTGCTGTATTTGGTGGGTTTGGAATTGGCACTTTGTCCGTTGTATCCTCCGTCTCTTTTTCCATTTCAAACAACGGAGGAGGAATAGGGCCAGCTGGCCCCTCATAAGCAGCACCACTCCGAGTGGTGATAGCTTTGACGTAAGTGGTATCTTCGTCATCATCACTGTCATCAAGTACACTGACAGGAACAGCATTGAGCATTTCGGAATAATATCTGGCTGATCTTTGCTCACTAAGTTTGGTTGACAAGCTTTTAACCGTAAATCGTGAAAGATTAGGATCGATTCTTGACGGCAGAGGAGCAATTGTGGGTGTAGATTTTTGGATGACCGAAGGTTGGACGTATTTAGCACTTCCATTGTTAGTGGGAAGTACCGGGTCCTTTATCACCTTGAATCCGACATGAGATTTACCACTACGTGTACTGACAGCTTTGAGTTCACCCCTAGGGTTGACAACAGTGTTACTTGGGAGACCTCCCGAGGTAGAAGGTATATCAGTTAAAGACTTTTTGATCTGGTTTAATTGAGCAATCAATAACTGGTTTGTCTCATATTGTGTCTTATTTGTTTCCTCTTGGGTTTTCATGAATTGCTTAAGCAACTCATCTGAGGACGTCTGATTTCGGTTTGAACCTTGGTTTTGATTAAAATTTGGACCACGGTTTTGGTTAAAATTACCCTGATTCTGACCTCGGTTTTGATTGAAATTTTGAGAATTGTGGAAATTTTGTCCCTGATTTTGAACAAAGCGATTTTGATTATTCTGATTTGGCACGGGTGGAAAACCAGGTGGGACCATAGCATTCGGTGCTCGGTACTGAGTCTCAGCATGCGGACGGTATTGATTTTGGTTTACTGCAGCTACGGGAGCTGGGTAAAGAGAAGCATCGGTTGCTTGACAATCATAATACGCATGTGGGCCACCACAAGTTTCACACACTTTGTTTATTGCTTTAATTTGTTCTGGTTTATGAATTTCACTCTTCAGTTCTTTCATTTCCTTCATCATACAACGCATTGAGTCCGTTAAAAAGGCTAACTCTGAGGAGTTACCGGATGAAGAAGAAGCAGGAGTGACAGGAACATTCACTTTGTTTCGAGAAATAGGAACTTTTGATTTATTTTCACAAATTTCAACCACCTCTCTAGGTCGACGATTCAAGATATTGCCACCAGCGGCTGCGTTAAGTGCATCTTGATCGTTTTGGGTTAACCCATTATAAAACGTATTTATCTGTTGTAACTCCGTAAAATCATGATGTGGGCATTTTCTTAGGAGATCTTTAAATCTCTCCCATGCCTCTCCGAAATTTTCATTGAAACCTTGACGAAAACCAGCAATTTCATTTTTTAAATTAGTCGTCTTTGATGGAGGGAATAAATAATTGACAAACTTCTGCACTAGATCTTCCCAAGTTTCAATGGATCGAGGGGGTTCTTTATCCAGCCAGATTCGGGCTGCCCCCTCAAGTGAGAATGGAAATAGCATCAATTTGATCACTGTTTGCGGCACATTTTTGTAATTGATTGTAGAGGTCAGTTTGTTGAACCAACGAATGTGTGCATAAGGATCCTCTCGTTCAAACCCGTGGAATTGGTTGGTAGAAACGAGCTGAATCAAATGTGTTTTCAGTTCAAAATGATCAGAATCGATGGCTGGTAAAACGATGGCATCTCCGTAACCCTCGGTGGGTGCACGAAGCATTTCCGCCATTGTGCGATTGTCTGCCATATTATCAGTGGGAACAGTACGAATCTCGGGTTCGACTATTTGGGCAGCACGTCTACGATTACGTCTTCTCGAAATATTTACGAGTTCACGTAAAGGGCTTGATGACGTGGAAGAACGAGTGCGCATGCACTAAGTAAAATATTCCAATTAAAACAAGACAGAAGCAAAACACAAGTGAACTTAAACCAATAATCAACAAGCGTACGGTAACTCTCTAAAAGATAAACGCACAGAGTGGCGGAGAAGCAAAGGTGGGCAATTAAGCTCCTTAAAAACCCGCTTCTTTCAGTCCGACAATTTAATGTCAGACTATCCTTAAACCTCCGTTATAGTTTGTTTATCAATCAAAGGTGAGCCGATATTCGCAAGTGATACAAAGGCAAGTTTTAAATCTTTGGTTTGGGAACTTATTATGGTCGTACCCCCAGTTAGGTAGTACTCTGTCTTGGTTCTCGATGGTAATTTTTTATTGTTTATTTATTATTAACAAAGAAAACGGAATTTATTTTTGGTGTTTTTATTATTTTTTTTTATGATAATAATAATAATAATATATATAGAAAAGAAAAGAAAAATATTTTTGTATTTTATATGGTTTTTGGGAAATAGGAACTTCTGATAGAAGGATCTCGAATCACTAATCGCTAAAACTCTACACAACTGTCGCAGCACAACCTCCCCGGCAGCGGCGCCAAAATTTGATCCGTCTGAAAACGTATATATAAATATAAACAGTCTCAGAACGAATGCTCGTGTGTAGTGTGAAACCAGGCAAGTGATCACCCGGATCGTTTCCCAACGAGATGTGAATGGGCAACTTTGAAAAGCTAGGATTAGAGTGATTGATGATTTAGATTGCTTATGATTTTGCTTTTTTAACAATTCTAAATGACAATTTAAAAACAAATATTCACAATAAAATTAAACGCGAATAAATTACAAATTATTACAAATGCGCAACGGGAAATCTAAAAATGAGACAAAAACTGAAATTTATAAAATTTAAAACCTAAAAATGTAAAATTACTTAAAACTTATTTAAAAACTTAAATTATATTATAACACTTTTTATTTAATTATTATTAATTATTTATTATTTAATTACTTATTAAACTATTTAAATTTATAAAAAATACTAAATGAACAAAGAAAATTCTAAAAATTTTTCTAAAAATATTATAAGATGAGAAAAAGCTAAGAAAATTATAAAAATGAAAATTAGTTAATTAAAATTTAAAAAGATAAATTCTATTAAATAGAAGCTATCACTATATTTCTATTTTTGGTTTTTCTTAAGGTCTAAAAATATTATTATATTTTTCCTAGATTAAAAATGATAAAATAAAATTATGAAAATTGGATTTATATTTTTCTGATTATTTTTCTATTTATTATGATTTAATTACTATTAGAAACTAATAAAAAAGATTAAAAATATCAAAACTGTTCAGAAAATTATGAAACTTTACAGATAATTCTAAAATATAAATTAAAAGATAGGAAAAATAAAATGAAAAGTTTAATAAGCCTGGAGAGCTGATTTGGGCAGATAAGCAAAAAGCAAATAAGCTAAAAATAAGCCAATAAGCACAAAACTCAACCAACTGATCAGGACAGGTTAAACAAACTTAGATAAGCTTAAAACAACTTATTTCAAACAGCTAATCCCACAGATAAACCAATTAAGCACCAAATCAGTTGCAAAGGTTTGACAGAAAACTCAGAAAAAGTCCAACTTGCAGGGCAATTTAAGCTATGAAATAAGCTATTGAGATTCAACCTAATGGGGGCAAAAGACAGCCTATACTACTGGGTATCTTAAAAACACAAAAGCCCTATCACAATTTGACCAATTGATGTTCAATTAAAGCCAAGATCAGCAATAAAAAACAACCAGGTCTGCTGAGTGGTCTGTGTGTCTGTTTGTGTTGTGCAGAGGAGTGCACAGACCAAGGGACCAATTGAACTCTTGTATTCTATCTAAATGGACTAAAATTGACTCAAGAAAGCCAAGAACAAGGGCCAAATAAGCTTGGAGCTTATTATGGCTTAAATGGACTTCAAATTGACTGAAATTACCACAGTCAACACAAAACTACTATATTGATCTAATTAGCTAATTTGGACTTAAAAACACCTTATTTGGACTGTGTTAAGCAGGTTTGAAGTTGGGAAAAAGGTCAATCTACAGTACACAAGGGTTTGACCCTTTGACTACACAAAACCAAACAACCCTTAATAGTGTGTCTGATTTGGATTTTCAAAGGAAAACACAAATTTTGAACTAAAAGCCTTAATTTTACTGGTTATCTAACTTATGTAAACCCTAATGAGCAACTTTTATCAGAAATATAAGCAATCAATTAAGCTATACTAGATTTGACTAATTTTGGTCTTTTTTAAGATTTTTAAGCAAAGTGAAAAACAACTATATAACTACTGATTATACTTAATGAAATACTCTTAGAAACTAGCAAAAAGTATAAAACAACAGGAATAAGCTACTTATAAGCACTTATACAATAATTTGGATTTTAATGCTAAAAAGCTAAAAAGCTTACAACTGATTTTGTGGCTATGTGGATAGCATGAACAGATCAGAACCAACCTAGCTTGTTCACACAAGCTAGAAAACCCAAGAAAACTCTCCTGATCAGCTTATTCACCCAAAAATAGCTTATTAGCTTCAATGGTTGACTTCTGTTGACTTTTTTTTAGAAATCTTGTAAGATTAAGTACAAGCTTACAAAAAAGCTTTAGAAAGCTTTTAAGAGCTTATGTGATTCCTTTCTTAGCTTGTGGTAGCTTATTATCAGCTTATTGGCTTATTATGTATGACAGAAACTTGGAAATGTTGAATTACTAGTGAACTAAGTTTAATACTAACATAATAAGATCGAATGAACTTGAAATAACTTTTATTAATTACTGATAGCTTGTATTACAAAAGATAACTACAGGAAATTAAAAACGATTATGCTACTTTTTTACCTACTTCGCAATTAAGGCTACAAAGCTATCTATTTATACTAAATTGACTGGGAACTTCTAGTCGACATCCTCTGAGCTCAATCCCACCTTTAAATTACTTCAAGTCATCTCAATCGTCCATTTGTGCTTTTGGCGGGAAAACAGGACAATTGGCAATTTCCTCTGATTTAGCTAGTGGGAGTGGGAGAGGTGCATTAATTGCATTTGGCAATGTTAGGTAGTGTGTTTGGAGGGGGAATGATGTGGTGAAGCCAGCTGGTGATGAGGTGGGGGTGAGGTGGCGGTTCGAAGGAAGAAGATAAGTTTGACTGTGGTCAAACTTTTTATTTAAATAAAGGTTGGGTGGGTCGGGTTTTATTAGTTGTGGATTGGGCTGGGTTATGTTTTGGGTTGGGTTGGGTAAGTAGCTGGGTTAGGATTTTGGGTTTATTGGATTTGGTTTAGTGTTTAGATCCGGATTTTGGTTTTAGATAATCATAGGGACCATTGTTGTAATTTGCTGAAAATCCAAGGACCTGATTTGCCAACATTCCAAACTCACTTCAAAGGACTAAACCTGCCACAAATCAATAACACAAGGACCATATTTATTTTTCTCAAAGTTTTTAAATCCCAGGGACCATTTTTGTCCATTTTGCAAAGTTCAGGGACTAAACTTGTAATTTTATGAAACTTCACACCAAAGGACTATATATGTTTATTTTATGATTCTTAAAGGACCTTTGATGACTTTTCCTGTTTTTAGAATAACCAGGGACTAGTTTTGACAACTTTTGAAAGTTGAGGGACTGAAACTGCCAATTATGCAAACTTTGTTCGTTTTTCAATTGTTTTTAAACATTTTGCATCTGAAACATATAAAACACAATTCTGGGATAATTTCAGTATTATGATGCATTTCTGTGGGTTTTTGGATGTTTTGGCAGCTCAGATTAGGTAAAAATGATGAGTATTTAGACACTCATCATTCCTATTATACATTTTTTCATTCATGAAAAGGAATATGATTGTCTCACTCTTCTTTCATGGAAAGGAGACTTTCTTTGTCTTTTTAGTAAATTTTTCTTAATCAAACATTTGTTTGAAAATAGAACTAGATCAATTTACTAAAGCCCAAACTACGTTTACTGTTTAACGTTGCATTAATACATTCAAAAGAATTAACAAAATTCAATTTTAGTATTTTGGATAATAAAATCTTTAAGAAAATAAAATACCCATTGGTAAATATTCATATAAACCATAGTATTTCCTTAAAGCTAGGATCCTAATTGACATAGTTCCATTACATCAGTTGATCTGCTAGTAATGAAAATATTCAACTAGGTAATTGTCGAACAATAATTGACAAACATTTTTCAATTCCTAGATCATTATGGGATTTACAATTGCCAAATCTAGTTGCAATGTAAGCATGTTTCATCCCCATCTTATGCCTTGAGTCATAGGTCTTACTAACTAACTCAATTAAGTTGTCTAATTTAAAAAACTGTAAATGTTTCCAGATGAGCTCTCACACAACATGAAGATTTACCTTTCCATTGCAATCTAGCTAAGCTCTCACATAACGTAAATTGCAACTTCAAGTGTTCTTTTAATTAGATGGCATAAACTTAAATTTTAAGGGTACTAGTTTTTGATGTGTATAATCAAAAATTATGTATGAAGAAGCATGCATACAACTTCATAACATAGGTTTTAATAAAAACTTTTTATTAACCAATTTCAGTAAGATCAAATTAACCAAGTTTTAATTGAGGTATTGGAGGAACCAATCAAATAATTACCTACAATTATCGCTCACTATATCGTACTACTGCATGAGTCAAAAGACCCAAGTTATTCGGATAATTGCCACAAAGTGGCACGTGGATTTGAGGTCAATTCACCCTTAAGGTGATTTTGTACATATAAAATAGTCATACTAGGTAGCTTCAATTTGACGCACAAATGATCGGAGAAACAAAGGTTAACTTAAAGCCATTAAAAACCCGTTTCTTTAAGATCACAATTTAATGCGTACCCTCCTTATACCCCTCACACGGTTTGTCAAGTTGGGTGAGCCTTTCTTACTATTTGGTACAAAACTCATCAATCAACTAAAAGCTATAGTTTTGACTCTTAAAAACTTGTCATAAATTATAAAACTTGTTAGTCTCGCCTGGGAGCGAATTACCGTGCGAAGCGAACCACTATCGGCACATGAGACTTTGCAAGATTACAATTTATAACAATCAAGTTTCACCATTATTTAATCCGGTTAATTTTTCTATTCAAAATTACCCTTTTTGCTTACAACATATCAAACAAAATAAACAAAACAAGTAATAATAAAAAATAAACATCTAAATAATGCGCACATAACTTAACAATTAATATATATAAGAGTAAACTACAAAATACATCCCTGTGGTTTGGTCAATTTCACACGATACATCCCTCCCAAAAAAGTTGCGCCATACACATCCCTCCGTTAGTAAAAGTCAAACACAATACATCCAAGAGGACGAACGGTGCAAAGATTGTCTCGTTAAGTTGGACACGTGGCAGTTAACTCTTTTTAAGCAAGGGTATTTTAGTCATTGTATACACCATCTACTTCACCTCTCTCTCTCTCTTTTTATCAGTCAAACCATAATCCTAAATCCAAAACACAATCACAAATCAAAAACACAACCACAAATCCAAACAACAAATCCAGATCCAAATCACTTCAAGTTACCTCATCAAAACCATAGCAACCTCATCACTCTCTTCAAAACCATAAAACCAACAGATCTCAAAACCAAAATCTGGTCAACACACTCAACTCAAAAAATGGATCCACACTCAATTGATGTTAGAAATTTGATGGTGATGAGCTGTTTAGAAAATCGATCCACACTCAATCGATCCACACTCAAAAAATCAAACTACAAAAAATCGATCCACACTCAAAAAATCAAACTACAAAAAATGGATCCACACTCAAAAAATCGATCAAACTACAAACTACAAAAAATCGATCCACACTCAATTGATCCACACTCAATCGATCCACACTCAATTTGATGGTGATGAGCTGTTTAGAAATTTGATGGTGATGAGCTGTTTAGAAAATTGATGTTAGAAAATCGATCCACACTCAAAAAATCAAACTACAAAAAATCGATCCACACTCAATTGATGTTAGAAATCTGGTCAACACACTCAATTGATGTTAGAAATTTGAGGGCTGACTTATTCAAGAATGAGTTTTTTTTAACAAGAGTTGTATCATTTTTAATGGTGATGAGCTGTTGGTTTGAAGCCGTATGATGAGACCTATACTTGTATGATTGTTGGTTTTTCGAAGGTTGGAAGATTGGATGAAAGTTTGAAACTTTGTGAGGAAATGGTGCAAAGTGTAAATCTGTTCTTAGTATAAATCTGTTCTTTCTTTTAGAACCATGATTTGGGATTAACTGATTTGTGTTAGATATGGATTTGTGTTTGAGTTTTGTAGTTTGGTGCGAAATGGATTTGTGTTTGATATGTTTATAAAATCAAAACAGAAGATATGGATTTGGGTTAACTGATTTGAGTTCCAGAAACCACATAACTGATTTGTGGTTGTTTTAGATATGGATTTGTGTTTGAGTTCCAGATTCATTACAATTGTTTTCTAGTTTGATTTGTGTTTTTGTTTTTGATTTGCTTTGTGGATTTGTGTTTATGAATTGGGTGTGAGTGAAAAAAGTATTAAAAGAGTGTGGTTCAGCAGGTGTATACAATGACTAAAATACCCTTGCTTAAAAAGAGTTAACTGCCACGTGTCCAACTTAACGAGACAATCTTTGCACCGTTCGTCCTCTTGGATGTATTGTGTTTGACTTTTACTAACGGAGGGATGTGTATGGTGCAACTTTTTTGGGAGGGATGTATCGTGTGAATTTGACCAAACCACAGGGATGTATTTTGTAGTTTACTCTATATATAAACAATTAGCCACATGCAAACTAATTCGATAAAACCTATTAATAAGGTTAAATAATGCATATATTAACTATGTCTCTCACTTACAAAGGCAAGTGAAGACATGCATCGACTTATCGATTGCGTAAACCATAGCTAAAAATATGCCATATTGCACATAATTGATTAATTAATTATATTGAGATCTTTCCCAATTCAAGATATATCAATTAAATACATGTGACAAACTTAACAATTAATTCATATAGACAATAATCCATGAAAAACATGCATGTTTCGTCATCGATTCTACATAACAATTATTACACGTTGTCACAAGATTGCATACAATTAACACGTAATTATATCATGCAATCCTAGGGTTTCTTACTCAATTAATAAACAAAACAATTTTTTTTTAATATATAAGGGCAATCGGCCCCTCCCCCCCCCCCCCCCCCCCCCTTAAAATTCGACATATATAAATAAACACAATACAAGATTCGTTTTTTACGTGTTTCGGTAATTAATTACACATTATAACGGCTCATGATGCCACTGTCAGAATTAATTACATGACATATCATAATTAAACACATAAACATCAAAGTATTGCGAAAGCGTAGGAACATATAACACATAATTAATTAACCGAATATAAAACGTATGCGTACCTCTTAGCAATTCTTTGTCAATCAACTTTATGAACCCTAATTAGGGTTTATGTGGATTATAAGAATTGTCCCTTACCATTTTACAATTCAATCTAAGATACTAACAATAGTGTGTTAGTATCACGTTCTTGTACACACGTACTAATACCAAGTTAATGTTATGCTAGTAAAAGAACACAAAACAATTTGTTTTGAAAACAAACCAATCGAATCCCTTAAGAGGGTGTTTGTACGATCGGCCAACAACCAAAGAAAAAGAAAAACAAGTTTAGGGTTAACTTATGTGTACAAGAGTGACAAATAATGACCATAAACCTTGTTTGTATACTAAGAGAAACTTGGAGAACAAGTTTGAATGGGTTTGGGTTTCCCCTTTGACCCATCGACCGGCTATAGCCCACAAGTGGGTTTCCGGATCCTTCTTGACTTCCAATTTCCACTCTAGTCCTTTTCCTTTAATCGTTAGTCAATTATCGTTAATTACTTAACGGTCATTAATCGTTTTGTGTTTTTAATAATTAAATATAACTTTTTATATTAAATTATTAATCATTAACTCTTCATACGTAAAATGTGCAATATCGTGATCTCAAGTTCGATCCTAACATACACCATTAATTTATGTCCATAAAACTAACACCGAGAACCAAAAAGAAGTGAATCGGCTCAGTTTGGTTTTTTTTCGGTCCGTTCTGTTTGGTTCGATTAAACGGGTTAATTGGGTTTTTCTCGGTTTTTGCTCGAACCGAATCAAAACAAGTTGAACCAAAACCAAAAATTATAAATATATAGAACCAGAATCGAACCAAATATGATAGGTTTGATTTCAGTCAAACCGATTCAACTCGCCTTTTCGGTTTGATTAAGTTTTCGGTCTGTTTAACTCCGCTACAACTAAAACATATTTTAGGTCCATGTATCATTTCTTTTTTAAATGAAAAGTTATTTTGAGACTGTTTTGTCTTTTTGTAATACATTTCATTTTCAAGCTCAAATGCATTTTTTCCACATTTCCCACATCAACATATAAAAACCAGTAACGCGTCCCAATGAAAAATCTAGGCCCCACATTCATCATCACCATATATTATCGTCCACTTCTTCACATCCTTTCACAATTTTAGTCAAAAAATAAATAAATAATAATAAATAACACACACTAAACACACCTAAAAACACACACACACCTTCCTTCTTTTTTCTCTCAAAAAAATATGGCTCAAAAACGAGAAAAAGAAGAAACAGAAACAGAGCTCAAAGTTCCAGAAACCCTAACCTTATGTAAACCGTCGCCAATCACATCTAAACCGTCGCCAGTAACGTCGCCGGAAAGATCGAGTTTATCAAAACAACCGGATCTACACCGCAAAAAGCCGTTACCGTCGCCGTCGACGGAGAATGATTTGAAGAGACGTGAGGTGAACAGGTGCTCAGGTTGCTGGAGAAAGGTCGGACTGATGGGATTCAGGTGCCGGTGCGGTGAAATGTTCTGTTCCGATCACCGGTATTCCGATCGACATGACTGTAGCTTTGATTATAAAGGCGTTGGACGTGAAGCGATTGCGCGGGAAAATCCGGTTGTTAGAGCGGCGAAGATACTCAAAGTTTGAAAACCAAAACGATGTCGTTTTTATGATTTAGAAGGTTTTATATAGGGCGATATGGCGCCAAGGAGATGAGGGGTGTTTGTTTATGTTTATATTTTGGGTTATATTATAGATTTATATGATTTCGGTTTATGTTTCATAAGCTTAATTTTTCGGAGATTTACGAGTTTTATGATACAGGGGGTGTTTTATTTTGGCTTATCGCTTTTTGCGTTCATGTTTTATAAGCTCACTTTTCGTGGCTTATTTTGAAACTTTTCGGTTTATGTAAGCTTATTATAACATAAGTGTATATAAGCCGAAAAAATTCAAAATAAGCCATTAAAAAATAGCTTATAAAAGATAAGCTATAAATCGGCTATATAAGCCGAAACAAACATCCTCATAATAAGCTTGTATAACTATAAGCTGGAATATTTAAGATTATAAAACATAAGCCGAAATCAGGTAAAGCTTGTAAGCCGAAAAATAAGCTTGAACAAACACTCCGTACGAGATGAAGGAAGAAAAATGTTGCTTACGTCAGCTTTACGTCACGTGTTTTCTGATTTAAGTTTGGTTGGTCTAGTTTCCGGTGTAACGGAAGGGTGGAATATGAAAATGTGATACAAGGTCAAGGAGTATTATTGTCAATTTGATTAAATTATGGTTAAATTAGTGAAACTTTTTTTTATTTTTTCTGTTTTGGTGTGCGGTTTTTTATTCGTTGTTTCGCTTTCAATTCCAGCGTAGCATATACAAGGAAAGGGAAAATGGGAATAAAATATTAAAAGTAAAATAAAGACAGCGAATAATGTTGCATTGTTCGATGGAACTTATGGGGTGGAGTATTGTAACACGTAGTGCAAATTGTGTTCGCATGTGATCATCACATGGACCAATTCACAAATTTTGGTGTGAGTGTGACCCAAGTTTTTATACGGAGTACAATGAAGGTGGAATTTGCACTGCAATCTAAAATAAAGATTTAGGAAATCGAAATGAATTGACATATTTTTTGGATTTTTTCTATAAAAGGAACGTAGCTTTTGTTTGTTGTATCAGATGAGATTACCATATAATTTTGGCACATTATAGTCTTGCAGATGTTAAAATGACAAATTATGCTATGTGGTATTTGGGTATGTTTGACAAAACCAGCTGTAAAGCCGTTAACTGTAAACTGTAAAGTTGTTAACATGAGTTGTATATTTTTTTCAATAAAAGTGTTTGGTAAGTTAGCTGTTAAATGTAATTATAGGATGTAAAATGACACAAAAGGATATATTTATAATTGTAAACAAATGTTTGGAGGGTATATCAGTAATTTAAAGTTTTAACAGCTCCAAAATGTTTAAAAAGCTTCATGAATCAGCTTTTCATTTAGGAGCTATTTGTTTAAAATAAAAGCTTGAAGTTGATGTATCCAAACGAAGCTACTTATTTTAGAACGAGATTATTTTTGTAACAAAAAGCTAACAGCTCCTCAAAAAACTCTTGTCAAACAGGCCCTTTATCCTTCTAGCTTATCATCACTAACTTATACATAAACTAACACAAAGACCATGCTACGTATTGTCATTACCAAGAAAAGATAGCACCTAAACTTAAAATTTAGCGAAAATTACTGTGTTAGACATATACGAGCGTATATGTCTTGCAGTACCCAAACTTTTCTCATTTTTCAATTATGCCAATACATCTCGCGTAAAAATGTTTCCGGAGGTTCCCGAGATTACGTGGCCAAATATTATTGGTCGAATTAATAAAAAAAAATAAAAATAAAAATAAAATAAAGATCTCACGTAAAAATATGTCCTGACATACCCGAGATTCCAAAAAAAAGAAAATAATAATAAAAAAGGATCCCGCGTACATATGTACCCGAATCTAACTTTTTAAATTTAGAACTTTTTAATAATTACAAAAACCACCCCTTAACTTTTTAATAATTACAACTTTTTTATATAACAAAATTTATTCGTCAAATATTTAGTAAATATCTATCGAATTCTTTAATGAAAAAAATATGGTTGGAAAGAGCTCTAAATTACGAACAAAACAAGCCAAATATTAACATGTTTTTGACGTACGTACGATTTTATAAAAAATTTTGAAGTTTGATATACATTATATATATATATATATATATATATATATATATATATATATATATATATATATATATATATATATATATATATATATTATAAAAAAAAATCAAAACACACTCTTAAACCACAGGGGTCAAAAACGTACAAAATTCTATAAAATAGGAATATCGTTTAGAAATAAAAACGTAAAATTTATAAACTAAAAACGGTATCATTTTTAATCATAAAACAAAAATTAGCAACCTTTTTTTTATATAAACCAAACAATTTTATTTATAAATTAACAACATTACATATGAAATATAAAACGTAAACGTACGAAATAAAAGTATATACATTCATAAACTTTTTATAAGCTTTTTATAGAACTAGACATGAATAGCCCTCGGTTGAAGCGTACGAAATTCATAAACTTTTTATTTCGTACGTTTACGTTTTATATTTCATATGTAATGTTGTTAATTTGTGAATAAATTTTTTTGGTTTATATAAAAAAAGGTTGCCAATTTTTATTTTATGATTAAAAAGGATACTGTTTTTAGTTTATAAATTTTACGTTTTTATTTCTAAACGATATTCCTATTTTATAGAATTTTGTACGTCTTTGGCCCTTGTGGTTTAAGAGTGTGTTTTGAAACTTCAACATTTTTTATAAAATCGTACGTACGTCAAAAACATGTTAATATTGGGCTTGTTTTGTTCGTAATTTAGAGCTCTTCGCAACGATATTTTTTTCATTAAAGAATTCGATAGATATTTACTAAATATTTGACGAATAAAGTTTGTTATATAAAAAAGTTGTAATTATTAAAAAGTTAAGGGGTGGTTTTTGTAATTATTAAAAAGTTCTAAATTTAAAAAGTTAGATTCGGGTACATATGTACGTGGGATCCTTTTTTTTTAAATTTTTTATTTTTTATCTTTTTTTCGAATCTCTGGTATGCCTGGACATATTTTTACGCGAGATTTTTTTTTTTTTTTTTTTTTTTTTTAATTCGACCAATAATATTTGGCCACGTAATCTCGGGAACCCCAGGAAACATTTTTACGCGAGATGTATGGGCATAATTGAAAAATGAGAAAAGTTTGGGTACTGCAAGACATATACGCTCGTATATGTCTAACACAGTAATTTTCGCTAAACTTTACACCTAAACGCATCGTGCAAAACCCATATTATACCAACGGACTTTAGAATCAACTATTCAAAAAATTTACAACTAAACTTTTGATCAAGCAATACAAATCTGTAAAACAAAATGTTATCAGCAAAAAATGAAACCCCAAACCAAGACCAAAGAACTACTAACAGAAAATATGAGACAATGATATATGCACTTAATTTAACACAACCACCACATAATTCTCAAAAAATAGCAATATGCCACCCACTAAAGACAGAAAAACATATACCAAGTAACGCACTAACAACATTTAAACGTGAATGAGCAAATTATGTCAAATCGATACATACACAACTTGTAACACCCCAACCCGATAAGGGTAAAGATATCACAATAATGGTTTCATATCAGATCAAAACAAAGCATACATCTATAGTAATATAAGAATTCTCAAATGTTACAAATGAAATACAGAAACTACAAGGTTACAAAAGAAACTTCCGATAAATACTAATTCTAAAATATAATAACTTCTAATCAACTCTAATTCCAGAATAGCTAGCAAATCTTCTAAGTCCAAGGTACTCTCCACTCATTCCCAGCTTCCTACTAAAACCTGCCGCAGGAAAAGAAATTCGGCTGAGCTACGAGAGCTCAGTGAACAGATATAACGATAACAAAGCAGTAGTGGAGAAAAGTACAACGTAACAGAAATAAAGGTCATGCAGATGTAATATGGGTTAAGGAATAAGTAATGGAATAAGAATAAAGGAAAAAGAAAAAGGAACAGTAATCCACCACGAGCCCAGAACAGATAATATCAGAACAATGTAACCATATAAGCAATCCAGAGGGGATACCTCTCAAGTAACCAGATAATATGAGGGGTGTCCTCATGTATCAAATGGAGTAGCTAGCTCCTAGATATGTGAAAGACGTGTATCGCACACACCATCAGTCACCAGATATATATAACAGATAAACAGATACAGATAACAGAAATCAGATCAGATCTAGGATGCATCCATACGCCCCAGGTGGCCAGAGTCTACCAATACACACCAGATAAAATAAAGTCAGGGACGGGACAGGTCATCACTCTCCTGCCCTAGAGTCATGCCATCGGTGCATCAATGACAAGGACATGAAACCCTCATGCCTAGTGAAACAGATAGTGGCTCGGGTATCAAACCGTGGGTCAAGGTCAAATACCATGTCATAATCAGAGTGTCATATCAAAAGGTTCATAGCATAAGGTACATGTCAAATATTTCAGAAGTAAAAATCAAATGTTCAAATCAGAGTTTATCAGATTAAGGTTTATATCAAGGTCAAGGTTCAAAATCAAATAGGTTCATATCAAATGTTTCAGAAGAGTATATCAAAGGTTCATAATCAGAAAGTTTATAGCAAAAGTTCATTTCAGAAATTTCTATCACAAGTTCATTTAGAGCAATCCTTTAATAATGATTCTCATAAAAATGATCTTTCAAAGTAGTTTTCATAAAATGATATTTCAAAACGGTTTTTCATAAAGATAGTCTTTAAAATAGTTTTCATAAAAGTTAGTAGAATTTCATATAAAAGTAGTATCGTATCGTACTCAAAACATCATTTTAAACAATTGATTTTTCTCAAAACATTTCCAGGTCATAATTAAAAGATTTTCACAATATAGATTCATATCAGAGATCATAACAAAGGGGATCAATAGAAAAGGTTCAAAGCAAAGGGATTCATAGCAATGACATCAAATCAGAAGCTAAACAGATCAGAATATGAAAGGGATCATAGCAGAGTTCACAGAACAGGGGAAACATAGCAAGGTTCAAGGGAAAACAAGATATAAAAGAAAAGAGTTCATGAGAAACCTGTGAGAAGGTCAGAATATCTGTACCTTATACCGCAAATGAAAAACACAACAGAAATATAAAGGTCGGAAGCAACTCCATCTTCAGCGAATCTACACGAATTCAGGACTGTCTTATTATTAGCTTGTTTAATTCAGATTACTTATTTTAGTCGGCTTTCCATTTTTAGTAACTTTCCTTTTCAGGTAACTTTCCAAAAATAGCAACTTTCCATATTTAGTAACTTTCTATTTTTAGCAGGTTTCCAGAATTAGCAGGTATTACAAGTCGTTCATTTTAATCCATAAGTTTCCCATAATTACAGTTCCAATCCTTTAACTTTAACCATTTTACAAGTTAAACCCTTAAGTTATATAAATTACAAATTAATCCTTACAATATTCATATTTACACATTAAGCCTTCAATTATTCCAAATTACACATCAAGCCCCTTATATTAAGTATTATACGAAACCACCTTCAATTTCCAGAATTTACAAAATAGGTCCCTCAATTTTAATTATTTCTAAACCGAATTAAATAATTAACTAATTTATCAAATAAACCTTATACTTACCAATTTTACACAAGGTACCCCCATATTATATTTTTTACACATTACCCCAGATCCAAAATGACTTACAAAAATACCCCACAAGTTTCAATAATTACAAAACACACCCTTTTACTTTTAATTTCCAATCGGTAAAACATTTTAATTATCAAAACCTAACCCTAATTATTCCAATCATTACCCAATCATTCATACAACCTTAAAACACATTTATTGATCAGATCCAATCACCAAAACCCTAACCCTAATTCCAATCGATTGGGTTTTTATTTTTTTCTTTATTTTCTTTTAAATCCGGTTCTAAACAAAATTCAATATGGATGATTTAAGCTTTAACAATTACAACTATCATTTTTCCAGAGTTATATGAGGCATATAGAGCCCAGATAAAATAGGTTTGAAGCTCAGAAAAATCGCATGAATTAATTTAGGTTTTATTCACGTTTTTAGCATCTATAATTATCACGATTTGTTTTACGTGCATGGGCTGATTTAGCTATTTTATAACACTCATATATGATGTAAAGGACGCAAGAAAAATACCAGATGTGTTTTTATACGATCGGATGAAGGCGTGTGATTTTTGTTCTCTCGGCTCAATTAATTCGACACCAAGAAAACTCTAACGAGCACAATAGCGATCCAGAAATCTTGAACCCATTTTTACCACCTTCCTTGCATTTGAAAGAGTCCAGGAAAAATAGTTGAAGGCCTCCAAAAATTCGTATGGTGTTGAGAGAGTTTTTGGTGTGTGTTTAGGGTTTAATTGATGGAATAAAATGGTAATATGGAGAAACCGTGTGAGAGGAGGGGGAGGGAGGCAATAATCACGGTCTAATATTTATTGGGAAATCAATTTTCCTGATTTGTAGTGTTTTCCTTATTTGTTTCAATGTTTATCTCCTTTTAAATGATTTATAAATACCAATAAATAATTAAATACAAATTTTGGTATACATATTATTTTTTTGTAGGTGACCATTAATTTTTGTACATTGTAAAATGTTAAAAATGTAGTAGCAAAATTATCTTACTTCATATGTTGCTCATTTCCAAGAGGTTGGGGTTTATTTGGCATTTTATGTAAGCTTAATTAAATTTTAAAGTTTTCAAGGGCATTTTGGTCATTTTGCATGATCTCAAATTTTGGGTTTTACACAACTACTATCAGAAAACTGAAAATAGTAATATAAGCACTTGATTTAGGATTTTTGCTACATAATTCTCAAAAAATAGCAACATGCTATAGATTAAACACAAAAAAAAAAAAAAAAAAAAAAAAAAAAAAAAAAAAAAAAAAAAACAAAATGAGCAAAACTTGTAACAAATTATGTCAACCAACACATATAATTAAACAACAGTCCTATGGCAAATCTAAACAAAGGGCACAAAGTTGTTGTTGAACTTATAGCAACATAAACACGAGTCTTATGATAAATCTTAAACAAACAGAAACCCATAAAATAAGCCAAAGTACCATACATTTCACTGCAACTTCATGTGCACCAATAACATGTATTTAATTATATTCCAAGTATCTAAATAATGCATCATTTTATCTTTTCAAGTCGGGCAGCTTATACCACTACTTGTCGCCTCACCTATGCATCCACAAGCAATCTCAAACACTTTCAAAACCACCTACATACTGCATCATAAAGTAATAACCACATCCAAGCCCCTCAAAACATACAAAAACTGTATAGCCTTACATTTGTGCACAAAAAAAATTTACCTATAACAATACATCACCAAATGCATCCTAATTTAGCCTACAAATGTCTATTCTAAAAACCAATTCAATCCTGAAACAACTGAAAAAAACACAGTTAACACTCTACATGCAAAAAACATTATACAAATATAAACATCACTCAACTAAATATATCTAAAATTAATCAAGGCAAACTTACATTTTGAATAAAGATGAACCACAACCATACACATGCAATCGAAGCTAAGCATGTGTGATCTTCCTCCACTTTCAACCCCAAGTTAGGTACCAATAAATCACCACAAATCACACAATCTGTAAAAACCAATTCAATCCTGAAACAACAGAAAAAACACAGTTAACACTCTAATTTCAAAAAGCACTATGTCACACCCCCAGAAATCGGGTCCAGCGGAAGCATACACGTCGCTGGGGTGCAACTCAATTGGTATCACAACACAAGTACAAAGAACGGTTTTCACCACAATCATTTAGAATATATTTGAGAAATCAGTAGTGTTAAATTTACATTATGAAAAGTAGTGCGGTAATAGGCCTTTAAATAAGTTAAATGGTCCCAAATGTTTATCAGAGTCTTCTATGACCATGCCATGCCCTGCCAAAAACCTCCAGTAGCGTGCAATTGCTTAATACCTGAAAATACATGCTAAAGTGTCAACACGAGGTTGGTGAGTTCATAGAGTTTAGTGTACAATGTAAAGCATTTGAAAATGATTTCCCAACAAAGGCATTGTAAATCCACTCAGTCCCAAGTCCCGCCCATACAAGACTTGCAACCTGTGTGTTTACAACCCACTGCCAAATAAGATTTGGTTTGAGTGAACAAAAGTAATATGTGGACCAAGATTAAAAATACATTTAGTTCGATCAGTACATTCGGTTACGTGACCAATTCATTTGGTTATGTGACCCGTTCATTCTGTCATGTGACCCGTTCATTTGTCATGCGACCCGTTCATTTGGTCATATTACTCGTTCATTCGGTTATGTGACCCGTTCATTTGTCATGCGACCCGTTCATTTGGTCATATTACTCGTTCATTCGGTTATGTGACCCGTTCATTTGTCATGTATGTACATAGTGGTGGAGCCGGTTCATTAGGTTAAGCGTGCATAATTGTTTAAAGTGCTTGGGTCCAAAGGTAAAAAGAATTAAGTGTGATACAAGTGAATATACAATACATTCGAATGAATAACAATTTCATAAGTGGAGCAGATAATGGTTTTGACTAAACAAGTGGCATAATCAAGTAAATCAAGTATACATTTAGATGAAAAAGAGCATGTATTCTCCCCCAAAACGGTTATAAAACAAGTATTACAAAAGTAGGGGCTATGAAAACTCACCGAAAATAAAGTGCACAATCAAGTGAGATGATGAAGAAATAACCGCGAGAATCTTACGAGCAACCTATAATGATACAATTATCTCTATATGCCATGTAAGTTGTAACCTCAATTATGCTTGGTACATAATGTTTAAATAACTTTCAATGTTGAATTTGGCTTTTAAAATGATTACAAATATGAAATATATTTCTTACCCAATTTCAAGTTTTAAATCATATTTTGACTTTAAGTCCAAAATGAGTCATAAGGGTCTAAAATAAGTCCAAGGGTTCAATCTTTAGTCAAAAGGTTCAAATTATGTCTAAGGGTCCAAAATATATTAGGTGGTTCAAAATAAAAGCTCAAGGTCCAAATATACAAGTTATCAATCTTTTTGCATCCTTTAGTTCCAAAGCTGATGGAAATTTTATACACTTAGCCACTTTCAAAAATTCGTATCTCCCAAACCGTAAGTCTAAAAATCATGTTCTTTACATCCCTAGCTTCCTCTAAGTCCCTACTTTACTGTAAAAATAAGTTTACTCAAAAATATCCAAGTATAACCACTTTTTATAATTTTTGTTTACAAGTCAGTCCCAAAGATGATATTGACTGAGTTTTAGGTCTTACCAAAAAGGCCATATCTTGAAATCTACAGACCCTATGAAGGTGAAATCAATTGGAGATGATAGCCCTATTTCTCTAGATCAGGCTACATATTTGCTATTTAAAAAGTTATGCAATAAAACTTGAGTTTTGCCCCAAATGGGAACAGTACACCAGATCTGACTGTTTTTACCAAAAAAATCATAACTTAATCATCGGGTATCGTCACGGGAATCACCACCCGGGGAAATGACCACAAAACATAGATATACAACTAAATATTTTTGGTTTAGGTCACAAATCTACTGATTGTTCCAGTTAATTCAATCTTTACCACTGATCAGAATACTATTTTCATAACAAGTCCTTTTTAGGGTTTTCTAGTGGTTTAAAGTGTGTACCAAGTATAATCAAGCATAAACAACTTATGTAGCATATAAAACACATAAAATGACATGAATATCAGTAGTGAAATGAATGAAAATAATGAGGGTTGGTTCCTTACAAATGATGAAGAACAAGAAAACCAAGAAAATCCAAGAAACCAAGATCACTAAATCTTTAATAGAAATCAACACAAAAATGTTGTGTTTTGCACTTGAAAACCCACGACCAAGAGGAGGAAGATGAGCAGATTTTTGCTTATTTGCATGAGAAATGAGATAGTGGAAGTGAGGTGGGATGTTAGCTAACATATGGAGGTGTTTAGGGAACACATGTCAATGCTTAGGACAAGTGTAGAGTGAGGTGATGACTTGGGCGGCACAAACAAGGGGCAAAGAAAAGAAATGCAGATTTTTGTTAGTAGTTTAGTTATAGTGTGTATTGTGTAGTGTAGGTTGCTCCCGGTACTCAAACGTAGGGTTTTTAAGACACATAATGCAATACCGGGTAACGTAAAAATGTAAAACTTCAAAAAAAATATAAAAACTTGTTATCATGACCTAGTTTATTATTTTAGATGAGTGGTGAGTTCATCGGAGGGTATAAATATAATTGAAACCTAAAAACGAAGGTTTAGAACGCGTAAAACGTAAAAGGTGCAAGGTTTACGTAAAAATGGAAAAAGTGAATTGTGACTTTTAAAATAGGATTGTAAGGAACCAAAAATGCATAAAAAAGTGTAGACTGGACATAGTCTAGTCTATATGAAGTGTTCTTACTGATGATGCATGAATACGCAGCTAAACCATACTGGTTACGCGCATTTGAATACCCGTAAACCTAGTTTACGTAATGATAGATGATAACCATGAATAGTGATTGGTGGATAGTAAATGATGAATATTAAATTTCCGAGATAAATAGTAAGATTTCGAAGCTTGAAAAAGGACCTGAAATTGCGAGTTGTGACACACTATACAAAGATAAACATCCCTCAATTAAATATATCGAAAATTGATCAAGCTAAACTTACATTTCGAATAAAGATGAACCACAAACACACACATGCAATCGAAGCTCTACATATGTAATCTTCCTCCATTTTCAATCCCGAATTAGGCGATAACACCAATAAATCACCACAAAACACACAATCTCGTACACACAGCCTCACACTCACACATCACCGTGTCACAGAAAAATCTGACAATCACTATGTCACACACACCAATTTTGTAGATAGTGAGGAGACACACATGTGTTATCAAAGAGAAAGAAATGTGACTATGTTTTAAAGACACGTATCAGGCAAGCCACAAAGCAAAACGACATCGTTTTTGGCCCAAGTTCAAAAATCACATCAAACAGCGTCGTTCCTAGGCCAAAGGAAATTTAAAAAAATCAAAACGACGTCGTTTTGGAGACCCTTAAAATGCCATCGTTTTCTACGGTAAATGTATAATAGGGTAATATGATTACACCTATTTGGTGATAGGTTTGGTAGTGTGCTGAATAGTGATGTGACACTAACGTGGATGAGGTGCGTTTGGTGACCATTACACGTTTACTTGCGCTCCGTTATTGAGTTCTTTTTTAGAAAGAAAGGAAAGGAAATGATAAGAAACTGAAAATTTATTGTGTTATTGATTTTCTTGAACAGAAAGAAAAGGAAACATAGAAGAGATTGGAAAATTGTTAACATTTTTCTTCAAAAATTTTCCGCTAAAATATGAGCGGATTTGAATGGAGTATATAATAACCAATATTTTTTTTTGGAAGACGACTTTCAATTTTTGGTTTAGAGAGTCGTACCCGCCACAAAGGCAGGCCCTCATCCATCACATACCCAGGCTATGTTGTCTTAACCGGGCCCACGCTGGTGTAGTGGAGATTCAACGGCTTCTGCCCGAAAACCGTATTGCCTCCATACAAGAATACTCGCTGGAGTAACAGCCGGATGAAAACCGGGGCCGGCTCGGATTCGAGTCTCCGCAACTAATGGCTTAAAGACTCTCCTCTTCATTGCCTGATAACAACAGAGCATATGGCCCGCCCCCATGTGAGAACTTCCCGGTTAGTCACCCAACCGGTAGTGCTCTCACAAGAGACTCACTTAACCCCTTAAGCCACCACCACTAGACCACATGCTTGTATTTCATATGTAATGTTATATAATAACCAATATAACCATCACTATTTACTCATATTTGATTTTTATAATAAAATAAACATGTTTAATGATATAAATGTAATTATGTTTACTTTCTTTGCTTTTCTTCCGGGCATAAAAACACAACATTTTTTATTTTCTCTTTGCTTTTTCTTTTTTACCCATCATTTCTATCTACTACTATCATCTTAAAAAATCGAGAACACATTGGAAGACTTCAAGTATCCGAGCCATCATATATAAACAACGGACAAAAAGAAAAAAAAAAAAAAAAAATAAAAGAGAAAGCGTCGCGGGAGAGATCTATTCTCAAATCTCAAAACCATTTCTTCTCCACCGCAAAACCCTAAAAAAGTCTAAAATTCACAATTCCAATCAAACCCAAAATCCAATGGCATCACGTCTTTCTTCCAGATTCATCTCTCGTCTCCTCCACAAATCCCTTAATCCAAACACCCCTAAACTCTTCACCACAATCCAAAACACTTCCCCAATCCCAATCCCCAAACACTATCTCCCCCGTCACTTCTCAACCGCCCGTCGCAACCCGACCCGGTCACCCAAACCCGACATAGGCGCCAAAGCCCGCCAAATGCAAAACAAGCGTCTCTGGACATACGCCCTGTCTTTCAGCTGCATCGCAGGTTTCATTGTCATAGTACTAAACCAGTTTCAGGATCAATTAGTTTTTTATGTTACCCCAACAGACGCATTAACGAAATACCTCGAAAACCCGACTAAAAACAAGTTTAGGCTAGGTGGGTTAGTACTAGAAGGCAGTGTGGCCCACCCGGCTAATTCCCATGAGATTGAGTTTGTTATAACTGATTTGATTACGGATATGTTGGTTAGGTATGAGGGCCAGGTGCCTGATTTGTTTAGGGAGGGGCATTCGGTTGTTGTCGAAGGGTTTGTTAAGCCGATTACGGAGGAGATTAAGGGTGAGGTGGGGGAGAATAGTGTGAGTGGGAAGGCGAGGAGTGTTGAGTGTTATTTTGACGCGAGTGAGGTGTTGGCAAAGCACGATGAGAAGTATATGCCTGCGGAGGTGGCAAATGCAATTGAGAAGAATAAGAAGTTGCTTGCGGAGGAAGCGGAGGCGGGGAAGAAGGAGGGAAAAGAGGTAAAAGAAGGTGTTGCGGCGAAGTAGGTTGATTGATGATTATTGGGTATGTGTTGCTAATGCGTAATGCATACTTTTGATTTTTGAGGCAGTGCCATGAAGTTTATATATTTATACGATTATTATAGTATAATTGAGGTAGATTAACGAGGGAGAAGAGAGGGATATGGTTATATTGACGATTCTTGGATTTTTGTTGTTGTAGATTCGATGAATTTTGATGCTATTGTTTTGGGCATGGGTATTATGCCTGTTATTGGATTTTGATAACGCAATTGAATAAGAAATTTTGATGAGATACTGGTTTTTTGGTCCTATATGGTGTGTCTTTTAAGAATGATGATCTACGCTATTCATTCTTTGCAAGTTGAATGTATTTGTATTATGATTATGATTTTGAAAAGATTTTAAGAATTTTTACTGCGGGATGTTATGGTGCTCTATATTGTGTCTTTTCTGTTTTTTGAGTATACTTGCTTTGTAACAGGCATTGCCTTTGAGCTTTGCCGCCATTAGTAATTCACTACATTATATGGTTTTAGGATCTGATCTCTGCTAAATGATTAGTATTTATGCTTTTTGAATTTTGGGTATGCTAAAATTTTAGATGCTGGTTGTAGGAATTGAGTTGTAATCTACCCTGTAAGTCAGTTATGCAAAAGTTGGCAGAAAGTGATAAATTAATAGTAACTTAGTAATAGAGTGCAACATTTAGATTGTAATGATCCACAACGAGTTCCTTTGAAACATTGTGTAGGTAACCACTAACCAGTTAGGAATGCCTGAAGTATAAAATTTATACATTGAATCCCGTTGTCTTTGTTGTTAGGGACTAGGTGTTTAGGATCGTCTTACCTTTGGAGGCTATTTGGAAAAGGAATACTTTCTACAAGGTCGCTTTCTTTGTGCGAAAGTGGTTGAGAAATAGAACATGCTATCGTGCTCAATTTGTATTTATATTATAAAAAGCTTCTCGAATAGCTAATAAAACGTGATATCATGCTCAAATTTGCACCTATTTCTGATTATTGGGCTTACTTGCTCTGTAACAGGTATCGCCGGTGATGCCATTAGTAATTTGTTCGTTTACTGTATGGTATTAGCCTATTAGGAATTTGGTCTCTGCTAGTACAGATACTTCTCGATTCTATGGTCTGCTTGAAATGTAGATGCTTGTGGTAGGAATTAATTGTAACCTGCTTTATTGGTGAGTTCTGCGGATGTTGGAAAGAAAGTGATAACATGATATCAACTTAGCAATAGAGTGCAACATTTAGATTATAGTGAAGCCATCAAGAGTTTCTTAGGAGCTAGGAAGCCAGTTAGAAGTGCCTGAACCCTGAATACATTGAATCCAATGCTATTTGTTGTTAGTCAGGGTTGGTTTAGAATTTCATTACCTTTGGAGCCAATATTGAAGATGAATGCTCCCTGGGAGGAGGTTTTTTGTGCAGAAGTGGTTGATAGAGTGTGATTCATGAACTCCACTGCTTATCCCATTTCCTAGTGACTGAAATTAACCCGTGCTCTTTATTGGTGGCTCTTAGTCTTTAGTTGGCACTTGCAGACAAGTTCAAAATTTCTGTTGATCTTTTGTTTATCCCTGCTTCTTATTGACATACCTTTAGTTGGCTGTTAAAAACTTCTGTTGATCTTTTGTTATACGTCTTAAGATTTTTAGAATATAGATGTGAATCTGCGGCTGATATAAGCAGCATCTTAGTGGGGCGGGTCAAATAAATAGTAAAATGTATTTTAGTATCAACCTGATGCAGGCAGAAGCACGATGCACTTAAAATTTTGATGTTAAAACATGTGAAACTGTTGCTTCTACTTCTACTGTGCTAGCTTGTCTTTCAAGGCGCTTCTAATGTGCTAGCTGTTAACCAAGCCATTGATTCTCAGACATACTGTAAATAATTGTAATTTTGTACAACTAATTTGTCATGTGTTCATTGTTTTTTGTTTTACGTTTGAGTTTGGGAATTTATATGTGATCTTGCAACCTGCAACTGAATTAATTGGCAGATTAATGTTACACATTTCATATCTATCTAGAAGATATTCAATGGTTTTTGTTAACCGATGGCATAATTGGAGCAGAAGTTGTACTTTTACATTTTTTTAGATTTCAGTGTACCTTAGTAGGCTAGTATCATATGCGAGAACCCTTTTGTGATTCCTTTGTGCATGTATGCTATTTTGGGCCTGAGGTGCATCATACTCGCATTTGGTCTACTTGACCATAGAATGATAGAACACATTGCAGAAACCGAAACTTTAGTTGTTTTTCTATTTGCCATGTAAGTTAAGATAGATCTTGCTTGAATATAGTTCAGACGAACGGGAAGGGAGGATGGAACACATTGAATAAGCATAATATTAGGTTTGGTAGTCATTAGTACATATGCTTTTATAGACATCTGACAATTGGTGGTCTTTTTTTATGTTCATATAGTAGATGTGGGTTTGTGGTAACTTTCCATTGCTGATGCCATATGTATACTAGGGGTGCATTTGGTAAGGGGGAATGGAATGAGGGAATCATATCGGATATGATTGCAAGTGTTTGGTTAAGATGTGTATCTTTCTTATTTGAAAGATACATATCTTCCATACTCTATAATACTCTAAAAGGCTAGGTATGAAACTTTTATACATGTGGACCCCACTTTATATCTAAACCCATACTTATTGTGATTCATGGCAACATACCAAACGCACCCTATTTGTTGGCCAGATTAGAGAAATTTGAACCTTGATGAGAGCATATTAGTACCATACAGCTAATTTATAACTTGCAGTTAGCTACGTGAACATGAAGGTAGTCCTATTCCTATAGAGCAGAAAAAAATTGAACAAGACAGGTTCCTTGATCTGCATTTGCTTGTGGCTGTGTTTGGCACTAAAAGTGTGCGTGTGACTGACTATGTAACGTAACCTGTGATGGTCATCTTTTGTGGTTTTACATACCATATGTTACACCCTACTCCCACTTTATAAGCTCTATAATTAGAACTTGCAAACGGATCAAGACCTACCTCTTGGGTGGCTTGATGACTATCATACAGGATCTAATACATTCCCATGTGGGAGACGCATCATCAACCCATGCACACAAAACAACCACACTTATAATTTGGAAACTTCGGAAAGGGATTTGGTCAGTTAATATGGAACGATTGTTTGAGAAACCCGAAAGACGTTGCTACATGATTTATGGGAGAGTAGCTTGATTGTTTTGTCCTGGACATAAGTTGAGGATTCGATAAGCAGTTATAGTTGAATCAATTATGTTTCGAAAACAGGATAATACGAAACTAATCATAGGATCTGTTTGTTTACTACATGAAGATATGCATGTCATCGTCTTTAATAATGATTCTGACCAAAAGTTTTCTGCTTCTTTTAAGCGTATATGTGACATCAAGGATTGTGACATATTGAGTGACATGAAGCATGCCATATGTGTGTTTTCCCTTTTCCTTTGTTAAGAGTAGGTAGATCTTTATAACATTGATCATCAATAATCATTATACCAATCCATACAATAC